>CAMOHE010050398.1:0-18377 GCA_946598075.1 Artocarpus hirsutus | reverse complement strand
GAAAGGAATGAAACAAAGAGATAGAGGAGACGTATGAATGCATGAAGAAAGAATAGAGAAGAGAACCACGAGGGTTTCAATAGATGGCTTCCCTTAGAATATGAAGAGTAATGTTATGTGATGTATGGAAGAAAGGTAGATGATGTATAGAATCTAAAATGATCATGACTAAATGGTTTGTATAAGTATACCCTCAACTGCATCACTTGAACAATAGTATGTTTCAAAGTATATTTTAAAGTTATGTATGTTGATATGATGAATATGTTTAAAGATGTTTTTGATGATTTTTTCATGAGTATGATGTGAACTCTCTTGTTGTCACGAACCAACCAATGTTATGTATGTTTTCATGGTCAAATCCTTAAGGAAGCATGTTCCAAGATAGGGACCATCTATGAATGAACGTTAAGGGTTTTGATTGCTTGAGATTAACGTTATGTTACGGGCTTAAAAACCTAAAAGAAATATATGTTTCTAAAAGTATGTTTTTATGTGGAACTACAGTGGTTTACTTACTAAGCATTATGCTTATATAGTTCTTGTGATGTAGGTGAGCTTCCAAGTAAGGATGTAGATGACTAAGCAAGAATGGTCCAAGGTCCCATGACAAGTCTAAGATACAATATTTATTTCTTAGTATTTTTATGATGTTATTGGAAACTAAGAATTGTTATTGAGGATATTTAGGGGATTTTCTATCTTTTGTATAAGTGTTGAAATCTTAATATTTCTGCTGCTAATGATATGATAATATCCACATTAAGGTTGAGCTAAGATTTGATTTTTTTTGGCCCATCTTCACATGCATGAACGAATGATGTGTGGCGCTCCTCTCCTCTCTTTCCTCCCGGGGGAGAGGAGGAGGGGGTCGCTACAATTTCAAGGCCGAATTGTAATTTTTGTCAAACACATAAGTTTTAGTTTGTAGCAAAATGAAGAATTCTCATGGAGAAATTTTTGAAAAAATCTGTTTGTAAATTAGACTTTAACTAAGATTCATAAAAACAGACAAAACTTTTTAATCAGTAAAATTTGAAAAGTTTTAACCAAAAAACAATTGTGCCAACAATGGTAATCAAAACTTTAAAACAAGCATGAAAATCATTATGACACATATTTTAAATAAGTAATTTTATAAAGGAAAAACTTTAAAAGAAAGACTGCTTTAACCATATGAATTCCTTTTTACTTTCTAAAACTAACCAAAATGGTGCCCTTCGGTACTAGTTTTTGTAAACAAAGATCACGTGACTATAAAATCCTATTTTTCAATAAACTAAGAAATTACAGGGAGGTAGTGTTACTCAAACCCTCAGAATCAGTCTGGTCAGAACCAGGAGAGAGCTCTAGGGAGCCAGCTACATGTAGACTAAGCTAGGATTGTCGAACACCCAATTTCTCAAGGAAGACTAGGAGTCTCAAAACATCATGCCTGCATCTATGCTTAAAACAAGAATGACATAGAAGCTAGAACCTCCACAGTAGTGACGGCTCAGCTTCCTATAGCCAGATAAAATGCTTATGCATATAATTCTAGAACAACGTATTTATTTACATTATTTAATTTTGCCAAGCATTTGGATAAGTTAGGAGATAGAATGAGTCAATTGTTTAGGACCATTTTACACTTTTAGAAAATTTTTTTGTTTAATTATTAGCTATGAAACATTTCAATAATTATTTGTAACAAGATAGATTAAGGCCATCTTACCTTTTAGGACCATTTTGCCTTTTGAAGAAATATTGTTGCCAGATTACTGGCTACTAGATGTACTAGTAATTATATTTGGTAGAGAGCTATATGTGAACGTGATAATCATTGATATAAATGATTACGATATCATCTTGGGAATGGATTTCTTGGGTAAGTACAAAGCAGTAATCAACTGTCGACGTCATAAGGTCACATTCAAACCGTAGAGGAAGAAGAATTTACCTACATGGAAACATCACAAAAGCATACAGTGCCAATGACATCAACTATAAAAGCAAGCAAGCCGTTGGCTAGTGGATGCTAAGAATATGTAGCCAACTTAGTGGATGTCCCAATGGTCAGAAACTTAATGGAAGTTTTTCAGAGGAGTTGCAGGACTGCCACTTGAACTAGAGATTTCATTCGAGATAGAATTGATGCCAAAATTAGCACCAATTTCTAAGGCGCCTTATCCGATGGTCTCAACAGAACTCAAAGAGCTCTAGGTGCAGCTACAAGAACTACTAGACAAGGTTTTCATCTACCTGAGTTATTCACTATAGGGAGCACTAGTCCTATTTGTGAAAAAAGAAAGATGGTACACTAAGAATGTGCATTAATTATTGAGAGTTGAACAAGATCATGATCAAGAACAAGTATTCGCTACCATGAATCAACGATCTATTTGATCAGTTGAAGGGAGTTGCCTATTTCTTAAAGATCGATATGTATTCTAGATATCACTGCTTTGAATCAAGGAAGGAGATGTGTCAACGATAATTTTTAGGACACATTATGGACACTACAAATTTCTTGTGATGTCGTTTGGTTTGACCAATGCTCCAACAGCATTTATAGACCTAATAAATAGGATATTCAAGGACTACCTAGACAAGTTCATCATCATTTTCATAGATGATATTTTGATCTACTCAAAAACAAAAGAAGAGCATGAGGAATACTTAAGGATTGCCTTACAGATATTGAAGAAGAATCAAATGTATGCCAAATTCTTAATGTGTGAATTTTGGCTAGAAAAGGTACAATTTTTAAGACATGGTATACAAAGAAAGAGTTGTTGTGGACCCTATAAAGATTGAAGTAGTGAGTCAGTGGCTAGCCCCAAAAAGTGTGACGGAGATATGTAGTTTTCTCGAATTAGCAAGAAACTATCGACATTTTGTTGAAGAATTTTTGAAGCTAGCAGCACTACTCATGACTCTCACACAAAAAGAGAAAAAGTATGAATGGATTGACAATGTGAAGAAAATTTTAGGCAGTTGAAAAGAAGGCTCACTAGAGCTCTAGTGCTAATAATTATAGATGCTGAAGAAGAAAATTTCATGATTTTTAGTGACTCCTCCTAAATGGATTAGGAGCTATTCTTATGCAAGGAGGAAGTAGTCACCTACACTTCACATCAGCTTAAGAATCATAAGAGGAACTACTCAACGCATGATTTAGAGCTTGCAGCAGTGGTTTTTTCACTAAAAATATGACGGCACTACTTATATGGAGCAAAATGTGAAATCTACACTAATCATCAAAGCCTCAAGTACATTTTTATGCAAAAGGTGTTGGACATGAGGCAACAAAGATGGCTAGAACTAGTGAAGGATTACGTCTACGAGATCTTTTATCATCTTAGAAAAGCAAACAAAGTAGCTGATGCATTAAGTTGAAAGTCTGTAGCAACACTCATGGCGATCAATTTTCTACCCCAGCATTTGCAAAAAGATATCAATGACCTTTGAATTTAGATGATTTAGGAAAATTATCAACATTAATGCTCCAACCCACAATCCTCAAACGCATGAAAGGTAGTCAAAATCTTGACCCTACTTTGGTTAAAATACATAGAGAGGTTCTAGAAGGAAAAGAGACAAAGTTTAGTCTTTCGAAAGACGGCATACTTCACCACAAGGGTAGGATATGTGTACCTGACGATGAAGAAATGAAGAAACAGATCCTTTCAGAAGCATATGAGACCCCTTACTCTATGTATCTAGGAGCAGCAAAGAAGTACACAAATCTAAAAGAGAGCTTTTAGTGGGACAGAATGAAGAAAGATATTGCTAAGTTTCTATCAAAGTACCTTACATATCAGAAAGTTAAGACAAAACATCACCGTCCAACAAGGGAATTGCAAAAGATTGACATTCTAGAATGGAAATGGGATCAAATAACGATCGACTTTGTAGTGGGACTACCAATAACCTCTAATGGCAATGATGCGATTTGGGTAATTATTGATCAACTAACCAAGTTTGCACACTTTTTACCCATCAAACTCAACTATTTTGTGTAGCTGTTGGCAGAATTGTATATATCAAAGATAGTGCCATTGCATGGAGTTCCAAAGTTTATCATCTCTAATAGAAACAGTCAATTCACCTTGAGATTTTGGAAAAGTATTCAAGAAGCAACGGGCTCTAAGCTAAAATTCAGTACTACATATCACCCATAAATTGATAGTTAGTCCGAAAGGACAATTCAAACTTTGGAAGACATGTTAAGAACTTGTGTCATGGATTTCAAGGGAAATTGGGATAAAAAGTTACCCTTGATTGAGTTTTCCCACAACAACAGTTACCATGTGTCAATAGGCATGGCACCTTCCGAAGCTCTTTATGGAAGAAGGTGCAGATCCTTAATTCACTGGCATGAACTTAAGGAGAAACATCTGGAGACCATCGACTTCATCAGAAGAACCACAAAAAATGTAAGACGAATCATGGATAGACTTGACACAACTCATGGCCGTCAGAAGAGCTATTCAAACAAAGGTAGTAGACCTTTGGAATTTTAAGTAAGAGACTTGATTTTTCTAAAGGTCGCTCTGTTGAAAGGAGTAATGAGGTTTGGTAAAAGAGGAAAGCTCAGTCCTAGATACATTGGACCCTTCAAAATTCTAGAAAGAATTGGTAAAGTCACATATAAACTCGCCTTGCTGTCAAAGCTAGCCTCTATACACAACTTCTTCCATGTGTCGATGTTAAAGAAGTTTGTGCCAAATCCATCACATGTACTACACTAGGAAGTGGTTGAAGTACATGCAGACCTATCATATGAAGAAAAGCCAGTTCAAATTTTGGATTGTGAGGAGAAAACCTTAAGGAATAAGGTGATCCCTTTGTTTAAAGTTTTGTGGCAAACTCACAATATTGAGGAAGCCACTTGGGAACGTGAACAAGACATGAGGAAAAGCTACCCCGAGTTGTTCTAAATTTTCAGGATGAAAATTTTTAAGGGGGTAGATTGTAATGACCAAGAAAATCCTAGAATTAAATAATGTAATTTACAAATTTAAATCAAATATTTTCCTTTAAACATCGTGTATGAATTTTGTGATTGAAGAATTTACAAAAATAATATAAGAATATTCTAAAAATTCTATAGTAAACTTTACAGTTAAATTTATTAATTATCATGACCTAATAAATTAATTGAGAAATTCCACCATGATTGAGGCAGAAGAAATTTCAATTCGTAAATAACTCAATAAATTTAATTATTAGAATTTTTGGATGTAGTACTAAGTTAGTCGTGTTCTGAGAAACACGCTAACACAAATTTGATCCTTAATTGCCAATTATTTTAAAAGCAGAGCTACACAAGTAGCATATTGATAGAAAATGCTATGCAAACTCAGATAGTGACACTGTTAAAAAACTATGTTATTACAGAGTTTAGATACTAAAAAAGTCAAGTTTAGATTTTTATTATGTCTAAAATAAATTTCTAGACTTAACATAGTCAAAAATCGATATGCGATTAAACATGTATCGGTATTAGTTCATACTATGATTGATGTGTCACAACATATGAAAAAAATACGAGAAGACCTATTAGATATTGAAAATTTCTCATCAACAAAGTTACTCGTTACTGACAGTATAAAAACTCTTTTCTTAAGTTGTAACTTGCAAGAATAAACTTGGGACAAGAATCCCTTAAATTTAGCTTCCACCCATGATGATTGTCCTTTGGCATCTAACAAAACAAATCCCACACTCTACACTATCTTTGAGATGACACCATACTTTGGAGAAATTAATCATGGTTTAAGCTTTATTAAGCCACTTAAGAGACTAATTAGGCTTGCATTAGGTGGAAAAGATTAAATTAAGCAAGGTGTATATAAGAAAGACCATTAAAACCATCACAAAATTTTGCTTCATTTCTTTACTCTTCACTTTGCTCCACTTGTATGCCTAAAGCCTCCAAGGAAAAAAAAATTTCTTTGCTTCCAAACTTCCTCCCAAAACCTAAATCAAAACAAGCCAAAATCCCCAAAACATTTTCTACCACTTTCATACCACAAAACTAAGTTCAGCAAAGAAGAAGAAGGAGAAGAAAGGAGTCTTAGAGCCTTGAACTAAGGTAATATCTACACTTTTCTTTCTCCCCTTTTTTCTTAGCAAAGAAAGAAAATATGCTACTTAGAAAGTTTTAGTATGAAAACTAAAACAAAGCTAGTTTCTTTTACATTCTTAAGTTTGTGATTTAGTATGTTTCAATAAGGGAAAAAAAGAAGAAGAGGAGTTAGAGGCCTTAAGATCACCCTCCCAATAGTAGTCATTAAGGGTAAGTAATCTAAACTTTTCCTTAATTATTTTTTAGGTTAAAGTTTACAACTTTATGAGATATTTGATGATTGAGTGAGGAAAAGGGTTGTAATAATTATTTATGTGTTGATTAGTATAGTTTATGCATGTATGAGATGTAGAAAGTTAGTATTTACAAGTTTGGAATATGTTTTTGCAAGTTTTAGTCTGTGGAAAAATGTTCCACAAACTTTGATCACGTAAACAGAAGTCTTAGAGTCTCTTTTAAAAATTTTTCTAGACATGGGACTTTTAGATTTCGATATTTTGAACAAAACTCTATGACTAAGCAAAAACATAGTTTTGACTCTAAAAAGGCTTACCGAGCAGTTTTTAAGGACTACCTAAAACAGTCCCAAAAATTACCAAAAGACAGCCCAAAAACTGCTTAAAGCAGTTTGTAAAAACTACCCATACCAGTTCCAGTAGTGCTAGAATTGTTTTGCCATTTTTGGGCCATTTTGGGACATAAAAGTTTTAGATTTCGATGATATGAACAACTTTCATGAAAATATTTTTTTCAAAATTTGTCACTGAAATACAATTATGGGTAGTTTTCCAAAACTGTCCAAAAAACTGTATTTTTGGGTAGAAAACTGTTTTAAAGTTTGGGGTCATTTCGAGGCTGAATTGTAATTTTTATCCAACATGAAAGTTTTAGTTTGTAGCAAAATGAAGAACTTTCGTGGAGGAATTTTTGAAAGAATCTATTTGTAAACTGGACTTTAATTGGGATTCATAAAAACAAACAAAACTTTTTAATCAGTAAAATTTGCTAAGTTTTAGCCAAAAAAAATTGTGCCAAAAATGGTAATCAGAACTTTAAAACAAGCATGAAAATCATTATGACATATATTTTAAACAAGTGATTTTATAAAGGAAAAACTTTAAAAGAAAAACTACTTTAAATGTATAAATTCCTTTTTACTTTCTAAAACTAACCAAAACTATGCCCTCCGATACTAGTTTTTGTAAACAAAGATTGTATGACTATAAAATCCTATCAATACACCAACAAATGACAGTATTTAGGAAGATTATATAAGCCCAAGATTTAGTGGGTTACTAGTTTCAGGCATTATTTTATTGAGCGATTTTTATTTGAACCTTTGAGCTCCATGAACAAGATTTTTGTGAAAATAAATCTTAATAGTTTTCAAATTGACATTCATTTAGTTATCATTAAAAACCGATACGCTAGAGTCCTAGTACCATGATGTTAGGCATGGTTCCAATGCTCGTTTTAGTTTAAAAGGCTGTTTGGGTTATAGTTCATCGGTATAATGCAATTGACATCATTAAATCATTTTCAGGTTTAACGGGCTTAAACCAATCATGAGCTCATTAAATAGACTTAGAATATGACTAATTAGAATTTAGATTAAGAATTATGAATTTAGGAAATGTTTAATTTAGAGGGTTAAGGATACGTAAATTTAATAATGATAGATAATTAATTAAAAGTTGTTAAATTAATTAATTATCAATTTTGAGGAATTAATAATGTAGTTAATCCTTGTAATAGAAGTAGTGAATTTTATGATTAAAGAATTATGATATAAAAGAATGATCAAATTCTATCAATTATGCTAGAATTAAAAATAGCATAAAATAGATTTTCTTACATGCTCTTAATTGGTGTCTTATATAGAAACGCTCTCTAGAAGGAAATAAGGAATTTCAAGTAGATAGAGATATCTATTTCGAAAATAGAGGTGAGTAGAATTCTCACCTATGGTACAAAAAGTTTAAAATAAATGCTTTCTAAAATGTGTTAAGCATGTTTTAGTTTAATCGCAATATACTATGCCTAATGCTTTCTAAAATGTTTTAAGCTTGTTTTAGTTCAATCACATTATGCTATGCCTAATGCTTTCTAAATGTTTTAAGCATGTTTTAGTTCATTCATAATATGCTATACTATGTCATATTGCATGCTTACTGAATTAATTTGTGAAACTAATGAGGATGAACTAATATAAGAGAGTCGTCCCAACCTCTCAACCTACGGGAAGGATAGAAACAAAAATAGTAAAAGATAAAACAAATTTTGTCACAGTGTTATTAGGACCTTGCAAATCTTAACATCCTATTGATCGTGTGCAACCGGTACTACTACTTGGGCCCGATAAATAATCAGATAAGATCATAATTAAGCATAATTGGAACATGCATGTTTGATGCTATCACATACCACTTCAATTGTTTTGCGAGTTATTATTCCTACTTGCTGAGTGAAAGCTCATCCAAAAATATTTATATAGTAGCTAAACAACTTGCCAGTTATTCTTAGTGGACAGTGGTGAAGCGATGGACGACTAGAATAGAATTATGGAAAATGGATACCACACACTTATTTTTCGCATATAGTTTTGATAATTATGACTCTCTTTGGAATAAGGAAAAAGAAGATAATATGCCAATAAATCAAAATTATACCATAACAAACACACTCACATATGCATAAATTACGTTAGTCATTATCCACTTGCTATTCATACTCACACGACAACTATATCAATTACTCACACTTATATATATAATTTACATTCACACAAAAACACATATAAATTATAAAATATTAATAGTCATTTTCCACTACAATTATACAATAGTACAAAATATTGTGCACAAATCTCTATACAATAAAATATGGCAGCTACTAGTAATTTGTCTACCACACACAAATTTAACATAATGATTATCAATCTTCATTTCTTCATGCAGAAGTCAACTACTACATAAAACTTACATATACAATTATATGATAACAAACTCACAACATACAATATACAACTTATTTGTGTATCATATATTAGATAACATATAAAAATATTATAGTTGTATATGAATAATTCATGCATATGTGTGTATTGTATATTATATAAACTTATGTACATGTATAATTCTTTCATTCATGCAAAACACACGGCAACAATAGTTTTAGTGATAATTGTTGAACTACTATATATATTACCTTTACATGAAGTTCTATCATCCCATAAACACATGGCACTTTTATAAGTAAAAATAAATAAATACATAAGTGGTAAAAATAAAAACACATTTATATAATCTTAACTAGACCCCTAGCTTAAAATTTGGGGTATTACAAGGTTAGCACTTATAAAGATAGCTATAAATTAAATATATAATGATATAATTAATTGTTTTGAAATTAGAAGATACTAGCAAAGTTTAACTCTTTGAAAGAAAGAGATGAAAAAAAATTTTGTTCCGTAAAATTAAGTAATTTAAGTAAATGTATGTTTAATTAATTAAGTAACGACTACTTAGATAGGGTCGTTACAAGAGGAGGGTCTTGGAGAATGGTTTCTTTGTTAATAGATTTTTTTTGTCTCTCTCTCTTTTTGTTTTAACGATTTACTTTTTGTTGAAATTTTTTTTGTATATGGAGTTTTCTTTTTCTTAGTGTTGTGAAATTTGTTTCTTCTTTAGTATTGTGAAATTTGTGTATTTATTGGCTACCAACAACTTCATCAATGTTGTTGGAAATACAATATTACTATATTAATACAATATTTCCTGGTGGTCGGTAGTCCGACAAAGTTGCAGATGAATTTTTTTTATTTACATGACAATACAGTATTACCAGGTGAATATTGTATTTTTTGGCCATCAGTGAATTGGTAAAGTCGTTAGTGAATTTTTTTATTTATGCGGTAATATAATATTACTAGGTTAATACTGTACTTCCTGGCCACCAGCACTCTGACCAAGTCAATGGTGAATTTTGTATCTACATGTTAATAATACAGTATTACCGAGTTAATTTTGTATTTTTCAGCTGCCAACGAACCGGCAAAGCTGCTAGTGAATTTTTGTATTTACATAGCAACACAATATTGCCAGGTTAATATTATATTTTCCAGTCGTCTACGGTTTGGTGGTCTTTAGTGAATTTTTGTATTTATATGGTAACACAATATTACTAGGCTAATACTATATTTTTTAGCTGTCGGTAGTCTGGGAAGTCACCAATAAATTTTTATATTTACACGTTATTATAGTAATATAATATTATCAAGTTAATATTGTATTTTCTAGCAGCTGACAACGTCGGCAAAGGAGGAGGTGAAAGATGTAGAGAAGAAAGAGGTGTGAGTATTCTAAGATTTTTGTTTTTAATTTCTCATAAGATATAATCCAATTTCATATATGTTATTTACTATATATTTTGAAATTACTAGACATGATTTGAGAAATATTGAACTAAATATATGCTGTGTTGTTTTTTCTCAAAAAAAAAAAAGAAAAAAGAAAAAAAGGAAATCTCCACCCGCCTTTGCAGAAGAATGTCCTTGGCTCTTGTCCCAAGTGGTTGGCAACTCCAGTGGCTCAATCGGAAAGCATTATTTGGGTCAGAATCAGAATCACCAACAAAGCAACAATAACATCAACAACAACAATGTCTAAAACAAGTTTTTCTTCCAAAAGAGACCCAAACCCTGGCTCTATCATTATCATTAGGACAATAAACTTCCACTCACTCATTTTGGGTACCAAAACCCACAAACGAAAACAACTCAAAATTGTGTTTTTTTCGTACTTATTTTAATTAATTAATTAATCAATTATCTTCTATGTTAAATCTGTATTGTTTCAGTGTCTGAGTCCTTTTGGCTATTTTCATTCATTTTTAAGTATTTCTCAGCGTTATAGATATTATCAAGTTGTGCTTTATTTCAGTTTATGCCAGTTTCTTTTCTGGTTCAACATGTCCTTTTTATCATTTAAGATAGCTTCAGCTTTCAAGAGTTATCTTTGCCTCTAAAATTTGTTGTATCTGGAATCAATTCTGTAGGATCTTCATGTAGAATCAAATTCTTAAAAAACACTTGCATTTACCTTGAAGCTAAACATTGCTTCTCTTAAGACTTTGCGTGTTCATCGTTAATCACATCACATTCAACTTCTTGCTTTCAGCCTTCTGTCCTTCCGGACATCAAAGAACTTGCATACAAGAAAGCAATTGGATCTGCCTCTTCAAGTTAGTGCTTTTGCTTGTATCACTTGTTTAGTCATACTTCATAACATTTTCTTATGTTTCCTGGTTTGGATATGCTTCCGGGCATATCGTGTTTTGTTACAATTGTTTTTAATAAATTCCTATAAACATAAAACTATAAACAGTCTAAGTAATATTTAAGAATGGCAAGTTTGTAATAATCTACAAAGAGGATGGTTTGTAACTAAGCTCTACTTTCTTGGGAAAACAAAATGACATGTGCCAAAAGAAGAACATAGAGAGTGACAATAAGAGTAATCCTAGAATTTGTCTTGTGAGTGTGTTGCATTGTATATGCAAAATTCTTTTATCAGACTTTAATCTCCCCAAAGTTTAATTTATGTTCAGTTTGTCAAAGTTGTACTTTCTTTTTGATTGATTTTAGTTAAGTGATTTTTGAAGATTCCTTAGAAGATAGTTTTGCTTTATGGGACAAAATAAAATGTCGGGTTTCTTTGTGCGTTTTAGTGATAAAAGAGTTCAGCAATTTGATTTTTTCGGACTTAACCAGGAGTTGTGCTCCTTTTTTATTGCCTTACTCTGTCTTTTTGTCCTTTTAAGGAATCCTCTTCCTCTTGCGTTGTACTTTCACTCTTTCTAATAATTATATTCATTGTCTCTTGTTTAAAAAAAAAAATTATATAGAGAAGGCAAAAGGTTTAGAATACCATGTTACTCATGGATAACTCGTTAATATGGACTTTGGTATATGCGAACATTTGACTGAACAATAAATAACTTTGGCTTCTCCAAATGCAATTCAACATTGTTTGATTTCTCATGAATGACATCTTGTTTTGATATTAGGTAGAGGGACAACGATCTTTTTTGAACATTTGAGGTGTTTTGAGTGATTAGGAATGAATAGAAACAACTTTTTCCCTCTCTTCTTTGGTAGAGTTTTTCTCTTCAGAAGAGGGGAGGCCACAACATGTTGATGGAAAAAATTATCTTTTCAGAGATCGATTAGAATCTCATCATCTAGTTGGCTGGCCTACTTACCCACTTAGTTTACAGAACGAACAAATTTTTCTTTATGTTGACACTTTTCTATTTCCTATTAATGACAACTCTTGAAATTTTGGAAGAAATTGAGAACAATAATTTTTTGCATATTTGGATGTGCATGTTGTAATACCTGACTTTTTAGCATCTTGCTTAGAGTTAGAAACTCATAAATTGAAGATTGAAAGATGTTTAGAAGCTTTAACAAGATTGTTGCAAATTAAGCATGAGGTGGCAGCCAGAGGAAGCTAGGTGTCAAAATGCAAAGGTAGATTAGGAATATCACTTAAGTAAGGCGTGGTGTCACCACGAGGTTATTGACTAACTTAGCATGACATATAGGCGCTAGGTGACTTCCAAGAGGAGGTTTCTGTTGACTAAACAATAATGGTCGAAGGTCCCATGACAAACTTAGAGATATTTAGATGTGAAAATTTTATTTCTTGTATCTTATATATTGACCATATATGATTTGCAATAAAGGGTATTATTTCTGTTGTGCAGTGTTATTTTTATTAAGTTTTCAATGATAGATGTTACAAGTTAATGTTTTCTCCAAGTTGGCAGAGTTTGGAGTTGCTAGCTTGGGAGGAGCATTACATTATGGTATCAAAGTAATATGGAACTGGAGATTTTTTAGAGAGTCATGGGACCAAGAACTCAGTCAAGATAGTAATAACAATTGTTGATTTAGAGAAATTAGAATTATTACATTTCAAGGACAAAATCATGAATTTTTTATAAAAAGGGGAGAGTTGTAATAGCTGACTTTTGAGGCATCTTGCTTAGAGTTAGAAACTCATAAATTGAATATTGGAAGATGTATAAAAGCTTTAACGAGATTGTAGCAAATTAAGTACGAGGTGACAATAAGAGAAAGCTAGGTGTCAAAATGTGGAGCTAGCTTATAACTAATTACTGAAGTAAGCACGAGGTGTCGCCACAAGGTATCGTGAGAAGTTTGGGTGGAATGAATATTGAATTTTTTTTTTATTGAGCAGACAATAAAGTCATGTAATTATCAGAGAACTTGCAGATCACCCTGCACGTTCCACATTTTTGTGCACAATGCTTCATTTAGTTCAGTTGTTTAACTTTTGTGACTATCTCAAATTTTGTATTTATGCCCGTTCATTGTTCAAACTACATGCTTCAAAATTCCTTTAAATTTAGGAGCAATTCAGTGTCTCCTTCAAAATCATCTGCTCACTGCTGATGCCATTGACAAAGCCGATGAAGCAACCATAAAAAGCTTGATTTAGCCGGTATGACTTATTCATTGACCTGATTGGGCCCAAGTGGAAGGACTAACAAAGTATGCATTTAATATTTTGGTAAAAATATGAGTGTTATAGTATACGGAAC
Source organism: Artocarpus hirsutus (assembly GCA_946598075.1). Taxonomy (NCBI): domain Eukaryota; kingdom Viridiplantae; phylum Streptophyta; class Magnoliopsida; order Rosales; family Moraceae; genus Artocarpus; species Artocarpus hirsutus. The sequence goes on along the minus strand of CAMOHE010050398.1, from coordinate 4,675 downwards.
TTTGTGAATTTTATTCCCTATTTTTTTTAGGTTGGATTTTATTCAAGGAAAGCAAATAACTTGAAGAAAATTGCAAATATTTGTTTGACGAAGTACAATGGAGATTTCCTGGCTCATTAGAGGAGCTACTTTTGCTTTCAGGGATTGGTCCTAAGATGGCGCATTTGGTAAGAAAAAGTACTATTGCAAACTTCTGAGAATCAGCGTGTGACTGTGGTTCTCTAAATTGTATGTTTTATTGTGCTTTAGGTTATGCATGTGGGCTGGAATGATGTTCAAGGCATATGCGTTGACACTATTGTGCACCGCATTTGCAATCGACTTGGATGGGTGTCACGACCACGAACGAAACAGTTATCATTATTCATAATTAAGTTAAAGGATGATAATTCCAGCGGAAAAAAGGGTTAAAAGATGATAAAAATGAAAGAGCTTTTTAGGCGAGGACGGATTATTGAAATGTTTGGAATAATGTTTAAACGGCACAACCTATTTCTTCTATTATATTATGGGGTCCTTTGAATGTGATTTTTCATCATTAATATGGTTGTGTTTATACTGGCTTCGTTAGTTAGTATTGTTTTAAAATCGTGTTTGATGCATTCAATCTGGTTTTTATATAGCAGCAGTGGGTTCTTTAAAAGTGACTGTGTGACTAATATCATCTCTCTTAGATTTCATCTTTGGACCATCTCTAGTGCACTGTCAAATTAATGTGCAAATGACATATTTTGGTTTGTGTTGGTCATTTTTGCACTAAGAAATATACACGCCATTCATATATATGTCACTTTATACATGCATATGCATTTAGCAGATATGAATTTTGTTCTGCATCTGTTAAATGGTTGATTTATATCTAATGCTTATTTGTAATTGAATCTTAGCTCAAATGCCCGGATTTTGTCTCAACTTTTAAAATTTCCCTCTCGGGTGATGCTGTTCAAATAGGTTGGATTTGGTCAGACAGTGTGTACGCGTCTAAGACCTCGCTGTGGAGATTGCAGTGTAAGCAAACTTTGCTCTTCTGCATTCCAGGAGACCTTAAGCCCGGCCTCCAAGACCAAAAAGTCCACTTCAAGAAAGAAGCTCTCATAAGTGGAATCCAATCTTCATTTCTTCCCTTTTGTGTGTTTTGCCATAAAAACTCACACGTATTTATTCAATAGTTAAGGAAGCTATCATTCTTCCACCTTGTATCATTAGCAAGGCTGATAATGAGAAATTTGATTTTCCTCTATTTTGGTCAAGAGGGATATCAAAATGTAAACCTGTTCGTTTAAATCAGATCACTGTTTTGGTACAACTAGAAGGAGTTTACTATGGTCAGTGCAGGGAGATTTGTAGAACTAATCATACTCCAAGCTAGTTGTTGATTCATATCGTTCGTGCTCCACACCCGTGGATCACTCTCTTGTTCCCAAAATATCATTTTGTGATAAAAAATACTAAGTCGGCCCCAGAAAGCTTTTCTTTTTCTGGGGGGAAGTTAGTTAATTTCTATTGATGATTGCCATAGAAATTCTGGCACATTGCAAACGCTATCCTAAATGGCCAGTAACTGTTCGCTGCATGATTTTTTGATCAATTTTACATTTAATTTTACATAACTTGAAACAAAAATTGTATGGTAGATATACCGGCATGGCGTCGGGTTTCTTATTTGTTTCAAATTCTTATCATTATTTTTCGTTTAATTTCTTCTCATATGTATCACGACAGTTTGGGCTTGGCTAAAAAAAATGTTTTTGAGTGTTTTTTTAAACATTGTTTAAACCAAAGGTTTAAATTGAATACATTAGCAATTTAATTTTTTTTTTTGGAGAAAATGTTGTAGCAAAATTAGTTTGAGCCAAAATCTTTTTATTTGAATCGGTGTTCCAAACTCGCTCCTAGTACTCTGTTTTTCTTTTTATCCTCGATGGATGGATTCTTACCCATCTGGTTTTGTACTTTTTTTTTTTCCTATTTAATAAAATGTCTGTTGAATGATCAATCTATTTTTGGATTTTGAATGTTGGACACTTGTTTTGATTTTATATATTTCCCTCTTGCTTGTGAGGAGTTTTTGTCGTATATGAGTAACTAGATGCTACAACTTTAGAGGTGAGAGTAAATGTTGGAAGAAGTTTTTGATTCCATATGAGTAACATATGTGTTAAATAGTTTACTGTCTAGTATTTATCTTTATATATATATTAAATGTCTAGTATTTATCTGAATAATTAAAATAAATATTTTTCACAGTTGATGTTAATTGTATCGTTATATAGGTAACAAAATTGATCAGTATTTACATGCAATACGTGTCCATGTGTGCTAGACATAATGTTGGCACCAATTTTGGTATAGAGTACTACATTGGCGATTATCTTGTCAGTCTCAATACATTTAAGAGAATTAGGTAGGTAGCAAGGGACTATATAAACACAAAATTTGAGCTTCAATCATTATTATAATTTATTTATCTCCCTCCGTGACATCTGGCGTGATCTAGCTACCTCGTGCGACTTCAGTGGTTGCTCTTTGGACGACTTCTGCACTTGCTTCCTCTGGCGAGGAGGACTACTCCAAAAGACACGTTGTTCCCTAGCGACTACAACTTTGCGATTTCCCAATTGAAGCTCGCGATCTCCCAGCTTCGTGACTGCACTTGGCGGCTCACGATCTCGGTTGTTAGTGGCAAGGTTGGGTGGCAACAGTGCTCCATCAGTGTTGCTCCAGGGGAGATGAGGTTGGGCGGCGGTAGGAATACTTCGGGAGACAGGAGCTCCTGGGGAAAGAGAAAGAAAGAGGGAGGGGTGGCTAGGTTGAAATTGGGTTTTTTAGTCATTATGTCAGTTAATTAACATAGATCTAAAATTAAATGAGCTGTTTACTACGTATTAAAAATTGTTGGTCTATTTATTTTTATTCTTAGTTGATAATGGTCTAATTCCCTCTTTTTCTCTTTTTGAATTGACACAATTGGTTTTGAAATTATCTAGGAAAAATACAATACGTGATTTTGGGTGAAAAATATGTAAAGAAAGATGTCAAAGAAGATTCTAGAATTATTCTAGAGAATTTCCATATTTTTTAGGAGATTTTCAAAGTCAAATCCAAATTCAAATCCAATTATAAGCCAACTTTATGTTGAGGAGCAAGTTTGAATTCAAATAAGATTGAGAATTGGAATAGAAATGGAATTTATGACTTATTTAGAGAAATTGGAGCTTAGACGTGTTTAAAAATATTTAGATGAAGTAAATTTGATCAATTGCAAGATTTTACGCATTCCAAAATCCAAAAAACCATCTTGGAAATAACACTCATTTAAAATTTAAGGCTATTGAAGAATTTGTTGCAATAGATAAAGCAACGGTTTGAATTTTGCATAAACTTTCACTGCATATAAAATGAGATTAGGTCTATGACTTTTCCATAGAGTTTCTAAAGGGCAATCATGCAATAAGGTGGAGAGTATTCATTCATATATCTTTGAGAGAAGGTATTTTATTTTTTGGGAGAAGAATTTGCAATCTTCGAAGAAGGCATTTTGCTACTCATAGGAGTCACTGAGAGCAAAGATCAAGACGAGTGATACTCGCTAAATAATGTCATAAGAAGTACAACAACATAAACACCAATTATTGAGAGGGGGTCTTAAATTGATTAAAGTCGAATTGGTGCTTTTAATCTATTTTCTTAGTAGATTATTCATCATCTAGATGTGGCCTTGTAGACGCAGGATTTACAATCGAACCATGCTAAAATTTTGCTGTGTTTTTATTGACTCTAATAATTGAAATCTTAGTTGAAAATAATTATTAACATTATAATACTATATCATAATTGAAATCTTTATTTATTTTTTTTGAGAAAAAAATCCAACACAACAAAGGGACGTGCTTTGGGCACGTCTCCTATGCTAGTGTCTAATATATGGTTAACGTTTTTTAATGGTCATATATACGCCATAGTATAACAGTTTTTAACCCCATATATAATATATTTATTCGTATATGTGTATAATATATGATTTTAACTTTTTTTTGCAATCGTTAAATATATACACACAAAATATATTTATACATATTTGTATAATATATGATTTTAAAGTTTTCTTCTTTGCAATTGTTATGTACATATGCCATACTTTTTTTTGTATTTTTATTTTTATGATGAGCAAGAGTTAAATGTCACACACACACACATACACACACACACATATATATATATATTCTTTTTTGTATTATTTTTTTAAATATTACTTTTACATATACCTTAATAAATTACAAAAGCAAACGTACAAAATCTCCTTTTTACTAATATAAAGATATAGTAGCATAGTTGTAATAAAAAGGCAAAATGATGCTTTATAATTAAGCTTTACTTTTATTGGAAAAATAAAATGACATGTGGCAAGATCCTAACATTTCTCTATCTATAAAAATTTAATTCTCAATACAAAATTACATAAAAATCATAACTCTATCTGAGTCCTAATTTATTGTATTCCACATACATCAACGTCTATAGACCGGATAATATTGTTCAAACTATATGTAAAGAAGATTCTCGTAGGTAATAGCAAGAAATTCGTAATGAGTTCAAATTGATGATTTTCTGCAATTGAGTTTCTGACTTCAAATTAGATCAAGATCACATCCAATCTAAGTCAAGTAGAAAGTAT
>CAMOHE010050396.1:169692-223498 GCA_946598075.1 Artocarpus hirsutus | reverse complement strand
CTTGGTGCTCACCATTTTTAATTTATGGTATGGAGCTCATGATCACTATTGATTTGGGTTTCTCTTACTGAACTGTTATCATATAGGAATTTTTCACATGATCATAGTAAGTTGGAAATTCCAATTGTGCCAAATAACATCATCTTTTGGCTCATGTAGAAAATTAATAAATCATACATTCTTGGTTTAGCACATTAAATAATTATTTTTAATTATTTTAATGTACTATCATAACATTACATTATTACATGTTTCATAAATAAAGCACATAATTTTGTGCATTCACAACATTAATTATTTCTAAGGTCTTACGGCTATTAAGACCTTTAAATTTACGTGTTAATAAATGCTAAACTTGTACTTTCTTAAGCTCTCAATTGAGTGATGAGAGAAAAATCCTTAATTAATCGTAGTTATAAATGTTTGAATTTTTTGGGTCATTACAGAAAGTCTCATAATGCACTGTATAGGAATCGACTTAGTGAGGACTCAAGGCTTGACGTCCTTCACGGGAATATCCTTAGAATGTTTGGAGGGTGATCAAGCGTGCCCATTTGGGTTTCGTTGAGTTGAGTGATAGGATATTCTATTGCACGGTAGATATAGATGAGTATAATTGAATTCTAAATTAATATGTATATATATATATATATATGTACGAAACTTGGTAAGAATGATCATAAGATATCCACTGGAATTGAACATGATAAAATTGATGAATAATGATAAGAGTTAACTAACCATGCAGGTTTTAATGTGATAAGGATAAAAATCTAAAGATAAGTAATGGTTTTCCTTACTGAGCATGTTGTCGCTCATTTCCTTATATTTTCATCTTTTCAAAACTCATTACGTGTAAGGTGGTTATGAGAAAAATAGGTGAGAAAGTTATGTAGCTATATTACATTGGGATTGCTCCATAATGTCCCTATGTTCAGATCTTGACAGTAGGTCTTACCTAATTAAAGGGTTAGATGGTGTTCAGTGGTGGAGACAGGAATTTTTTTCAGTAGGGGCACCATATAAAAAATTAGAGACAACTATTTATTAAATATGACAAATGATTACTAAATATGAACACATTATACATATCTAGTTTTTCAATGGTGGCATAGTTATAATTTTTCTTATACAATGAGGTGCACAATTGATTTTTCATGAGAATTTTAAGATTAAACCTCTTTTTAAAAAAAAAAAATTAAGTGGGGACAAAATCAATATTTTATAAAATTTTAGGGCTAAAAATTACCTTGTTAAAGTTTGTGTAGGGGAGCAGGTGATATTTTTTAAAAAAATTTAGGGCCAAAACTTAATTCTTACAAATTTGGTTGGGGGTACGTGGCTTTAGCTCTGCCAATGGTGGCGTTGGACTTATGGTAGTTTGTCTGAATTTGGGCACATCTTTCAGTAAAATCGAGTGAAATCCGTTTAATTCTAGTAGTGGATCCTAGATTGCTTCTATAGACGATGGAGATGAGATTGCAGGATAATATCGATGATCTTTCTTTTGATTAGGAAAAAGAGAGAGAGAGAGAGAGAGAGAGAGAGAGAGAGAGAGAGAGAGAATGGACCATAGATGATGATATCCCACAGTGTGTCCCCATTATGTTGAGGTGGCCTCTAATGGACCATATGATAGTGTGATTAATTTTGGTTAGAAATCATTGAGTTGGGCCTCTGCATTTTTCAAAGCATATGGTATAATTAAAGTTGAAAGGGTCATATAATTTACAAAGAAATTTTTTCCAAGAATTGAGATCATGTAAGTTATTAGTAAATCACTCATAAAGTGTTTATCCTTTTTTTTATTTCTTTTATTTTGTAAACAAAAAAAGAAAAGAAAAATGGTGTTGTATTTCTTGTTTATTCAAGAGCTATATTGACATCCTCTTTTGCTAAAATCGTGTCTTACCGTCATGGTTTTCATTGTTTTCTCGGTTGTTAATAGTGTAAAATTTTTATATATTATGATAATAATAAAAAAATTATTATATTGTAAAACTTTCATATATTATAATAAAATAATTTTAAGCAACGGTTTTAATCATCGTGTCAAACATTTTATAAGAAATGGGCCAGTTCGAGCTCAAGAACTGTTAGCCTACTTACGTCCGTACGAGCGAGTGATCGGCACACACAGCGCTTCAAACCAGATGAATTCCTTAAAAATGATTGATTTGGATGGTTGAAAAGCATCCACGTGATTTAATTAGGAGGGACCCACTTTTCTTTTTCCCATTTATTAAGGACGCCATCAGCGGCCGAAATTTTTAATTGAAAAGAAAAAGAAAAAATGGACAGAAGGTGGACCCACAAACGGAAAGGAGGTATATGATCAAATCTTTCTGCCGTATCAACGGCCGAGATATCAGCGTTGACGACTCATTTTCTCCAGTTGTCTGTCACGTGGCAGACCAGGTTCCCCAAACAGGACCCACAGTCTCCGTCGTATAGGCTCTACACGGGTCCCACGTGAATCACCACCGTCAACCATACTCAGTTACCATCAAAATCATCATCCTACTCGCCTATTTTATCTGATCCGTTTTACTTACGCGCATCTATGACTAAATACGATTATTATTACTATTATCATTGTTATTACTGTCATCATAACTATTATTGTTGTTATTTATGACTTTATGACATCTTGTTCTTTTTTTTTTCCTCAAGCTTTTTACCACATATAATCATAATGTTTCTAACATAATGATTTAAAATTCTACAAAAGTAAATAGTACGTGCAAACTGCTTTGTTCACCAGTGGTAAATCCTTGAAAACTATGTAATGCAATTAAATAGTTTGCACTCAAAAGAGTTGTTGCCCAAAATCAACTGTCTTCTTAGATGCAAATGCTGATAATAAAACTATAAAAAGATCACTTTTGATTTTTTTTCCTTTTCACCAAAAACACACTTTTTTTTTTCATCAAACTAATTAGAAAAGTGATTTTGGGCCTAAGTAATAAGGTGTTTGGCAAATTTATTTTTAAATCAAACAGTGTAAAGCTTGTACATATTACAGTATACAGCAAAAATATATTATAGTATAAAGCTTTCTCATACTATAATATTTTTAGTTTTAACTCTCAGTTCACTCATTTTTCAAATACCATATAAATGCTTAAAGATTCTACTCGTTTCCAATTTGATATGATGTCATAATTTTTTTTGAGGTTAGAATATGTTATAATCTTACGTTATGAAACATTTTTTTTTTTTGTAACTAACATTTTTCCCCAACAATGCAAATAGTCAAATAGATGTATATGTATGGTTAAAAAGGAATTTTTTTGGCATGAAAGAAAAAAATAAAAATAAAAATTACAGTGCACGCCCATTGTTGATTTTTCCCCCATTAATCAAAAGGGAATTCTTAGACGTGGTTAAAAAAAAAAATAGTATGCAATTGGTAAGGTTTATTTCATGAAAACATCTAAATTTTTAAAGAAAAGGAATTTACAATACTATTATTACAGGTAGAAATATTATTTTTATTTCTATAAGTTCTAACCTTTGACTCATGATACTAAAATTTTAATTTAATATATAGTGTATTTTTCAGATTAAAATTTACTATTTTATTAGTAATAAGGTTATGGGGGTGTTTGGCAGTGGTGAGAATCACTTAGTTCCCACTACAAACTCAGTTATGAACAATAAAAAGTTTTCACATGCTATAATAACAATAAAAAAATTACAGTATAAAGCTCTCACATGCTACAGTAAAAGTGGTTCCCACCATTATTTTAAACACCTAATATAATTTTATGTGATTAAATAAGATTGTTGTAGCCTATAATTAACTTTTTTGATTGAAAATCGGATAATTAACTTATAATTAACCCACTACCCTGCTAAATTATAAACAAACCACCACGACGCCACCTCACACACAAGTCACTGACCAACCTTTCACTAGGCTCTTAAAGTCTCAACTCTCAAATCTATATATGTACATTTTCCAAAATTTATATTTCATTTGTCAGACACAGAGAAATAAAATATGGGAAAACTGAGAAATCTGAAAGAAGCCACTCCCTGTCCCTGTCCCTGGCCCTCTCTGTAACTCTGTTTTCTCTGCCGCTTATGGGTGGCTTTTGGTGTGAACCCATCAAAGCTACCACGAAGTTTTCACTCAGAGAGTAATAGCAGTGAACCCCTGACCGAGAGAGAGAGCGCTGAGCTCAGCTTTGCAAGCTTTTCAGCCATGGCTGCGGCCTTGGAGTGCTGGTCGAGCCGAGCCAGTACGGACGAGGACATGGTGGAGCAAGTCCTGATGAGGACTCAGGACAGATCGGAGGGCTCCTCGGCGCTGGAAAGCTCTTCTTCCTCCGCCGCCGGAGCCGGCAGCGCCGGCGGGGGAGGAGCGATGAAGGACTCGTCGGCGATGCAGAAGCGGCTCCAGAGGCTGAGCCGGAACGTGTCCGAGGCCATAGCCTCGCTCCGGAACTCGCTGAATCTGGACTCCTCCTCCGCCGCTGGCGGGGACCAAACGACGCCGTCGAGCAAGATCGAGAGCTGCCGAAAGGTCGTCTGGTGCAGCGTCGTCCGCAACCTCACACAGCTCTACCCCGGCAGTCAGCTCCCCGAGAAGCTTGTCTCCAACATTCGCAAGCATTACGATTCCTTGCCTCTCAGGTTTGCAACTTTCGAGACAATAATTTTTTTTTTTTTTTGGTTATTGTGGTATTTAACTTGAGAATGGGGAAATGTTTTCAGTTATGCTCAAGCAGGATTTGACATGAAAGAGGTGTTTCTCCATATCAAGATGCTGGAGCAGGCGTCGTTGGACGACCACCCTGCGATTTTGATCCAAGAAGTGTCCGACGATGAAATTCAGGGTTCGGTTTTCAAGCTCACATTTGCATGTAATTCTTCAATTTCGTGGCCGGTGATGTCGGGTGCGCTTGATAACGCCTCAATTTGCTGCAAGAAAATACAGATCTTTGAGAAGAAAGGGTCCACTCTTGGTGTGGTTCTTCTTTTGGTCCAGGCTGGCCATGAGAAAACGTTCAAGGCCCGGATCGAAAACGCCTTGAAATCGGCCGTGAGGAAGCCGAAGCCCGCTACGATGAAGTTTGCATTCGGGCTCTGCGGGTGCCAAGAGGAGAACGGGAGAGGTAGAGAGGTGGGGGAGATTGAGGAGGAAGTGATTGGAGAAGGGAATGCGCGGAATGGAGTGGAGAATTTGGGGCAAAAAGTTGAGCTCCAAATGCCATTGCCCACTTCATTGTTTGTAGTTTCCGTTGATGAATGGCAGACCGTTCGATCAGGTGATGAGATAGGGAAATGGCTGTTGAACTCTGACCATCTCGAATTCATCGACCAGCTCGGACCAAACTCGTTCAAGGGAGTGTACAAGGGGAAGAAGGTTGGGATTGAGAAGCTTAAAGGTTGTGAAAAAGGGAATTCGTACGACTTCGAGGTGCGAAAAGATCTTTTGGAGCTCATGACTTGTGGGCACAAGAACATTTTGCAATTCCATGGCGTTTGTGTTGACGAGAATCATGGGCTGTGCGTGGTGACGAAGTTGATGGAAGGCGGGTCCGTATATGACTTGATGATCAAGAGCAAGAAGAATATTCAGACTAAGGAAATTATAAGAATCGCCACTGATGTAGCCGAAGGGATCAAGTTCATGAATGACCATGGAGTTGCTTACAGAGATCTCAACACACAGAGGATCTTGTTGGATCGCCATGGAAATGCTTGCTTAGGTGACATGGGAATAGTGGCTGTGTCCAAGAGTCTTGGCGAGGCAATGGAGTATGAGACTGATGGCTACCGCTGGCTTGCTCCTGAGGTTTGTTCACTTCACTGTGTATCTTGATTCTGTTTTTTACTTTTCACCGAGTGTTGATATCTTTACTATTTACTTTAGTCAGAAAAATGAGAAAAGTGCTAATTGATAACTCATGTTCTTGTCATGTTATTAGTAAACTTTAACCCCCTTAGAGCAGTTTTGCTTTTGCATAATGTTCCAAAGAAGCTTATTCTATATTTTTCTGGAAAGTGGTTACAAGTTGTTCTTTTGTTTGTCTTTAGAAAGCTTAGGAACCAAAATGTCTTTACTCTTTGCCCATTATCACCAAGTTTTATTAAATCCTTGTGGATTGTTAAAAGAATTGATTGATATGACCAATTGTGCAGAGAATATAGGTTGCAAATGGATAACTAAATCTAGCTCATATTTGATATAATACTAGTTGAAAGGGGAAAGTGACTTCATTTGTGACTCAAACTTGATGAATGAATATTTAGGAACTGCTTCTTTTTAATAAGTTTTACCTGTATATTGAGTCACATTAGCATCATCAGAGTCAATATGTTTGTTAGGAAAGTTGTTCTTAGTTTGTATTATGTCCTCAGGGATGTTATCTGGGTTCATTGAACGCAAGTAAAGTTCTCAGCATCAGCCAATTCTCGCTGAAAAAAAAGGGGACTTTATGTCACTTTCCCGACATAATTGTTTGAGCATGCATAACGTGTCTTCGTAATTGTTAAACAACTTTTACGTTTCAATACTAAAGTGTTTACCTTTGTTTAAGCACTCTTATGTCTTCCACTAAACGAGTTAGTTTAATTGTGGTAATGCTACTTTCAGCAATTTAGGTACCAACTTGTGGAGCCCACATAGTGGAGCTTTAAGTTTTTAGCACATATTTATCTGGGGGTTTACCTTTCCCATACAACTTATGTACTGTTTTTGTTTGGTTAAATGACAACAATGTTATGTTTATGGATATCTTTTGGATCAAAATATTTACATTTATTAGTATAAATATCTTAAACTGGTCTATTGATGTTCTTTGCTTGCCTTGAGAGTTACGTTACGATTTCCTCCCAAAAAAATTAAAACAAAAAATCCGTAACAACTTAAAAATCGAATGGTCCTTTTTCTCGACCCGATAATGAACTTGTTAATTGTCAAGTTTACTATAATACATACATACATGATACATACATACATACATACATATATATATATATATATATATCAGACGCAGAAGAAAGGCTTTTTCCAAAAATTCAATAGCTATTATACCCCACCAGACTTAGAGAACTCGTATTAATGAAGCTTTATCTCTCCTTTTTTCATCTTTATGATGAGAGTTAAAGAATGCTTAATTGCAATAAACATGGCACTTATTATCTTTTCTTCCCTTATTTTGGTGAGTTACAGATAATTGCTGGTGATCCAGAGTGTGTGACAGAGACTTGGATGAGTAATGTATATAGTTTTGGGATGGTCCTCTGGGAGATGGTGACCGGCGAGGCGGCCTACTCTGCGTTTTCGCCGGTGCAGGCAGCAGTGGGAATAGCTGCTTGCGGCCTTAGGCCTGAGATTCCAAAGGACTGCCCTCAAATGCTGAGATCTTTGATGACAAAGTGCTGGAACGATTGCCCATCAAAGCGTCCTCAGTTTTCCGAGATTCTATCAGTACTGTTACGACCAAACAACAGCAATAATTGCAGATAAACAACCCTTATAAAAAAGCCTCTTTGGAATCCAATCTGCTGTTATTATTAATCATGATAAAAAAATGGCCCTTCCTAAAGTATACGAGTTGCTATATATTGTATACGTATGCATCAATGTAGATGTGCAAAGCTTTTGTGTTGTTGAAATGAAGATGTAAAATCTTCTCTCACCTTTCTGGCTCTCTCCAATTCTGTGCAAGAAAGAATGCCTTTTTTTAATTAAAGAATGTCTTGGCCATGCGCACTAAAATTCATTGTGCGATGGTATGAAAATCATAATTTTATATAGTTTGTGGAGTTAATTCTGCCAATAATTTATAAGGCTTGCCTCTTGTCCTATTTTAGTCATTCACCTTTACAAGGTTATATTTTGGTTCTGAACCTATTATTTTGTCCTAATTTTGGTACTTTCATTAGTTGACCATTAAGTTTTGGATAGAAAAAACCATATGTTGTTCATATGATAGGCAATTAAATTAATAAAATTTGAGGTAAATATCTTTAGGACTAAAACTGGAAAGAATGTAAAGTTCAATGGTTAACTTTAAAAAATATCTTAAGTTTAAGGACTAAAATTGAAAAACATATAGAGTCCAGAGACCATTTATGGACATTATTATTTTTATTGTATTTTGTATTAGTTTAATTGCTTAAATTTAGCAAAATGACAAAAAAGGTTGATGAATAAATGATAATGAATTAACACCAAAATACCAAAATAATATCCAAACACCAAAATAATATTTGTTTCTTATCATTTTTCACAAACTTTGCCTTTCGTCCCATGAATATTGCTTGCTCTTCGATTGCTCTCTCAAATTGAAAATATCACCATATACTTCACCAAATATGAAAATTTGTTTCACCATGTCAGTTTCAAAAACATAAGCTAATATGAACATAAAACACAAGAAAATATATTATTTTTTGTTGTTAATTTATTGTCATTTATTCAACATGAAGATTTTTTGTCATTTTCATAGGTTTAAGCAATTAAACTTATATAAAATATAATAAAGATAAAAAGTCCACAAATGGTCTATGAACTTTATACATTTTTCAGTTTTAGTTTTTAAACTTTAGGTATTATTCAGATTTAGTCTTTAAACTTTACATTCGTTACAGTTTTAGTCTCAAGAGCATTTACCTCTAATTTTTTTAATTTAACTGCTTATTAAATAGACAACATATGGTTTTTTCTATCCAAAACTTAATAGTCCACCCATGGAAGATCAAAATTGGGACAAAGTAACAGATTAAGAACAAATTTTCAAAAGTGAAGAATTAAAATGAAAAAAGAGATAAACTTTAGAGACTATTAGTAAAATTAACCCTAGTTTGTTTCTCCTTTATTTTTGGCTTTGTAATACAGTAACAAGGGAAAAATTATTTTCATCTCTATGAGTTTTAACCCTCATTGTTCATAAAATAGTAAACCCCATCTTATTATGTAATATATTTTTTAAACTAAAACTTACTGTATTATAAATAATAGGTTTTAACCGTATAAAGTTGAACCGGCGTGTCCACGATGAGCAGGAATTTGCACTGCTTGAAAAAGACAAAAATCATTACACGTTATGATATAAACATCAATTGCCTAAAGATAATTGACGCGGCTGAAAAAGAAAGATTATAAGATTTGGAATGATTAAAAAGACGTGGAAAAAAAAAATAACAAAAAGGGCAGTTCAAAAATTGATCACTACAAAAGTGACGTGCAAAATTTTCATAATTCCACACTTCCATTAGTCTTTTGCCAATGTATTACGGAGAAAAGTGCGCTGTCTTTGGTTTTGGGTTTTAAAAGACAAGCTTTTTGAAAATAAAAAAATAAAAGAAAGAACAGAAAACCAAAAGAATACAATGTGGAAGGATTCGAGCTCAAAAGGTTAAACGCTTGTGTTTGACACACTGATTTAAACTTATAAATTAGATCATTGATAGTGTAAAACTCTCAGTCATTATAGTGTAAAGTAAAAAGCAATTATTGTGTAAAAATTTTACATGTTACAGTATCGGAATTATTTTTCAATTCAAACCAGTTTGTCAAATACCTTATAATTCATTTTAAATTTAACCTCAAATAATAGAGATTGTCTCATTTTTCTTTCTGTAACTCAAAATATGACAGAAAACTCTTTTTTTTTAACTTATCATAAATTGCAATTTTAGCGACGACACTAATTTTTTAACAGTTCTAATATGTGTCGCTTATGTAATTGTTTAATAAAAGGTAATTTTTTAATAATGTTAATCATGTATGGACGCAGAATGCATCCATTAAAAAACTGTTTCAATGATAGAAATATCAAAATTGCAGCTTGGCATAGAAGTGGGGGGGATGGCAAACACCTTTTTAATCTTTTGTCCTAAATTTTCTTACCGTCGCTGTTTTAAAAAAAAAAAAAAATTACTATACCCCTGCTAAAAAGTTGAGATATATTATTGCGCCTCATTTTTATAGAAAATTTACGATTTATGCCATACTTTATAATCAAAACATACAATTATGTTTATATGCAATAAAAACTATGGGTAATTTTCTACAAAATATTTATTGATAAACAATTATGGCTCCACCACTAATTACGTGCATCTATGATTATTACTGTATGTCCATTGCTATAAGTAGAATGCGACCTTAGATCCAACAAACACTAACAAAAGAGCAGGAGAAAAAGAGTTCGTGCCTCTGGTGGGCTTAGAGCTCAGAGAACGTTAATAAATCCCATATTTTTTTGTTCCTGTTATATATACACACACACACACACATATATATATATATATATATATATTTATATATATAAAAGGACCAAAGCTAAAAACCGGCTCCTCTGCTTGTTTAGTGGCTATCTGAAGGACCATGCAAGGGTCCATCCTGTTGCTTGTTTTATCTAAAGAACATGGCAAGTAATAATTATCACCTCAATATGTCTATTTCTCCGATACATCGTTCTCTTAAATGAAGATCAACTTTTGTGCATGAGACAAAGTGATCATGTATCTACAAATAGTTTGTTTATTTCGAACTTATTAAAGACGAGTCTAGTAAAATCCTTCATCACCAGCCTCATGATCAGTTGATCAGAAAGAAAGGAGGATATGGGACGAGATTCTAGGCCCCGCTTGCTGTTAGAAAAAGAAAAGGCAGGCCAGTTTTGAATGATTGTGCAGTGTGGTCACATTCATTCACGTGACCGGCGGGTTCAGGTTTGGGTCCATTGGATTTGGACTATAGATACACTCAGTAACTAATAGTAAATTATTTGAATGTTCCGGAGCCAAGTTTCAAACTTTCTTTTTTTACCAAAGTTTTAACTGTTATAATATAAGGCTCTCATATATTACAGTGTAAAATAAAAATATGTAATAGTGTAAAGCTCTTATATTTTACAGTATTTAAGTTTTAACTTGATTCTCAACTATACGCCATATGTAAGCAGGTAAAAGACGAGAATTTTTATGATGGAGCCATTTGATCACATGTACCTCTTGAGGTTGATTGCAACGGTAAGATTTAAATCAACATCACATAAAATTGAATGTTGTAAAAGAATTCTTTAAGAAGTATGTTACGCATGCTTTGTAAGTGTAATCTAACTTAAATTGTACGGTTATTATTAATGATCCCATAAGTGGGACGATTAATTGATATATGGAAAACAGTACTATATGGTATTCAATTATTCAATTAGTACGCCAACTCAAGTACTAATCTATAGTGCCTTAGGGCCAAATAAGATTTCTTCTATTCTATTTACTACAAAGTTATTAATCAATGCTATTAACTAATTGTTTTTCGTTTTGCATCCTATCATTACGTTTGCTACATACATATAATAGGACCATTTAACCCAGCTTTTGCTTGTGCTTTTTTGGTCAGTAGAAAAAGATAAGCAAAAGTCGTCGTTTTTCAATAAATATTTAGAACCATATTTTTAAAAGAATTTTAATAGGACAACAAGCTTTCAATTTTTTTAAAAAAAATTACAAAAATGATATATTTAAACTTATAATGTATTGTCAATACTCTCATATAAGTTTTAAAGTCTATTTCAGAAGTATTTTTTTAAGAAGTTATATTTTATGGCTTTGATAGGAAGCACTTTTGGAAAGTAAAAGCACTTCTGATAGTTCATCTAAACAATTTTTTTTTAATGGGCCAACAAGCTTTCAATTTTTAAAAAAAAATTACAAAAATTATATATTTAAACTTATAATGTATTATCAATACTCTCGTACAAGTTTTAAAGTCTATTTCAGAAGTGCTTTTTTGAGAAGTTATATTTTATGGCTTTGATAAAAAACACTTATGGAAAGTAAAAGCACTTTTGATAGTTCATCAAAACAAGTCTAAAAGCAGCTTTTAGACTCAAAAAGCCAAATACGGCTTTTAGAAAACCTTCACAAACAGGCCCAAAGGGTGTTTGACAAATGCTAAAGTAAAAAGCAAAAAATTGTTACAATGTAAAACCTTTACATGCTATAATATTTTTAACCAAAGTTAATTTTAATTATGATTCTAACTCATTTTGTCAAACACTGTATAAGATTTGTTGGACTAGTATTTTATTTTGTCATGTTACCATTAGGCAAATTCACAACGCTGACCGCTGACAATTGTTCATACAATTCGTCAAAAATTTGACAATATGAACTCGTTTGATATATGAGGCCTTTTGGTTGACCAGCCTGTAATCACGTAAGTCGAGGCGTCGCAGGGCTTCACATGGTCAGCTCAGTCGTATGCTTGCAGGCTGCACATGCATACGAGCTACGTGCCTCTGCATGTGCCTGAAGAGTCAAAAGTTGAGAAAAATCTCCAGACGACCAGTTTCTTGACCTCACTTCGGGCCTTTGAATCTTTGATTAGGTTTAATTAATACGCCCTTTTATATTATCTCATAGACAATATAAAAATGTTCCCATCTAGTCTAGAGGCAACATAATGCGAAAAGAAAATACGCTATACATACAGCCACAGAGAAAATACACGGTCACACACTTAGAAAACTTAGATTTTGTACCGAAAACATTGGACGTATGTATTTATTCCTCTCTTTGAACATTCATTATAGCATCCAAATAGTGAGGGTAACGAATACTATCAAGATGTTTAAGCAAGAGAAAGAAAGAAATTAAAGACATGAAAAATACTTGAGAGTGTCACTGGTGTCAAGCAACAAACAACTATGATGTAATAAAAACTTTTTCAGTGAGAGCACAATAAAAAAAAAGAGATATTTATCTTTTTTATACGTTTGAGGTTTAGTCAAAAATATACATTCGGTTCTTGATGTCATCAAATATATTCCTTCACATTAGATTTGATATACAAATCTATATCTTACCGTAGTCAATAGTTGATTTTGACATTTAAAATGACCAAAATATCCTTTAAGTAAAGAGAAAAAGATTTAAACTTTCAATAAATAAGAAGAAAAGAAAAACTAAACCACAAAACACCCAATTTTAAGGGTATTCTATACATTTTTGTAGTCAAAATTTTCGTATAAATTTTTTTTAAAGTTTTTTAAGTTTATATCTTTAAAATTTGAGGGCATTTTGCGCAATCTTTTATATTAAAATTAAAGATTTATCAAAAAAATGTATAAAATTGTATATTAAATCTAGTATGAAACTATACATTTGATAAGATCAAACATCAAAGGTATGGTGTGAATAAACGTAAAATAAAAAGTATAAAAAAGGTAAATAACCCAAAAAAATAGACATGTATTTTATTGACATGAAATATAATAATATATATTTTTATTGTTTGGAGGCACATATATAATTTTTGTTGTAACATAAAAGCACAACAATTTATTTTTCCCTCAAAACAAAGGCATAATTAAAATTTATAAAAAAAAAAAAGGCTTAACCTAATGTGACTCTGTCGTTAACCACAACTAATGAGAAATATGCTCCATGTACATATATAAGTACTATGTTGTGAAAATCGACTATCTATTAGCGTGTCATGCTCACACTAACCTTGCTCCTTAATGTGCATTACTCCGTCTACTTTGGCTGGGTGATGGAGAAGAGACGTCAGTAGACTCTACCTAGGATCTGGAATTTTATTTCACTTTCACATGCAAGAAATAGTTTGTGTTAGGATTGAAAGTGGGAGTAGAATCTGATTTCTGGGTCTCTTATAAAAAGTAAAGGAGCATCTTTTTATAATTCAGCTAAGGAAAAAATAGCTGGCAATCTGGCATCTTTTGGGACAAAGTTGTTTATGGGGCCGATTTTGGCCTTGTGCGGGCATACCAGCCATTAGATAACGAATAATACTCTAGCAAAGTGGTGGCCTAATTCAGAAAAGCCAAATCTTTGGTGAAATCCTTTCCTTTCTGAAAATATCTTGCCCGTCAAGGCTTTCAACGATATTCATGGGTTTTAATCCTAGGGAGGAGGGAGAACCTTTTCGATCTTTAGAGACACACGTGTGTGTGTTTGCGGGTGTGCAGGCTGGTTGATGCCACTTCCAACATAGCTATCAATTAACTTTTTCTAATTTGCTTCCCAGTCATTAACGCATAAAAACACGC
The DNA here is from genome assembly GCA_946598075.1 of Artocarpus hirsutus. Taxonomy (NCBI): domain Eukaryota; kingdom Viridiplantae; phylum Streptophyta; class Magnoliopsida; order Rosales; family Moraceae; genus Artocarpus; species Artocarpus hirsutus. The sequence goes on along the minus strand of CAMOHE010050396.1, from coordinate 209,453 downwards.
ATAGATCTGCAAGGCCCAGTTACTTTTCTTTTGCTTTTCTTTTTTTTTTTTTTTTTGAAAACCTAACCCCAGCTATTAATGGACTCTTCCTAATTATTTTATTATCTTGTTCTAATTAACCTAACCCCAACATAATTAATATGACATAATCACAGTTTAGTTTACGGTTGGACTTTGACATGACATTTAAATACTATAATCCCATTTTTGCTTTACGGACATTTGTCACAAAAATTGGATTTTTAATCCATATTGTAATACAATTGCCTTTAAGCCAATTAACAATTTTATGACCATTAAATTCACAAAATTTCATAATTAGGCATTAATCATTTAACTACATTTAAATTGCAAAATATTGTAATCATAAAATATGTAATTTTTCAAGTACATTCATTGTCCGAATCTTGATTAAATTAAAGATTTATACTGATAAATTTTTCTCGAGCGTTGCAATACATAAAATAGAAATTTGTTCAATTGAGTAAATAAGATGAATGATATTGTATGATACATAGCAGTTGAAGTGCCACCGGGAAAAAAATATATAAGTAGGGAAACAATTGTGAACCAATATTTAATGATAAAATGAAGAGAACTTGAAAAAAAGAAACATAAACAAAAGTTGGAGGTCACACTTGATAAAACAATATTTTTGCAGATGTAAAACTAAGAATTTGGAATTATGGCAAATTAAAAAAGGAAAATATTTTGGGGGATACATATTAAACAAAAAATGATTTAAGAAGCAAATTTGAAAATTTTCAAGATAAGGAGAGAAAGCAACAAAAAAAAAAAAAAAGTACAAAAATGAGAAGGAATATCAACGGAAGACTGAATATGCAAATTAAAAAAAGTAGGAGTAAAACAAGGAAGAGAAGAAAAAGAAAAAGAAAAAAAAAAACGAAATGAACAAGAAAAAATCGTAAATATATTAAAAAGTAAAAGAGGAAGGGAGAGACATGCGTCCACCTAACATGGAGAAGCACATTCGTGTTTTTTATATACTAGTTTCAAGCATGTGCTTCACGCATGCATTTTTTGTATTTTTATATGAATGTTTAAAATTTCTTCTGAAATTTAGTTTTACTCATTTACTATTCTTCTGATACTTTAGTTTAATGAAAAAGTTTAATAGATAAAGGGAAAAAAGAATAAGGAAAATTAGATAGTAAAGTTTTTATGGGTTGCATAAAAAAAATATTTGAGAGGATTATAAGACAAAAATGTTTAGGCAGAAAAAAAAAACTAAGAATAAACTGTTTGAGAGAAGCAATTAGGAGAAAAAATATTTATGAGAGCTATAGTTGAGAAAAAAATCAACTAAAAAAATGTCTAGATAACCACATATCCCAGAAAAATTATCTTAATAAGAGTAGAATAGGGAGAAAAAGTTTTAAGTTTGAGGGCATGATATTTATGAGGAAAATAATAGTTGAGAATGCTATTTGTGAAAGTTAACAAATGTCATAGAGAAACATCTCGGTATTAAAATGACGAAAATAAGAAAAGCTTAGATTAATTAAAACATCATTGAAATTTGAAAGTCACGGTTAATAAAACAGTATTTTTAGTAGATATAAAATAGTATGCAATGAGAAAAAAATTAAAAAATATTTTGACGACACATATTAAAAAAATTAACGAAGTGATTTTGAATGTATTATGTAAAATACTTCTCAGCCCTCAAGCCAATATATATAATATTGACGTATAAAACAAAATCATGCAAGGCATATCCCTACTTTAATAAATATGCACGCCTTTGTTCTTGTATTCTATTTAATAGGAAGTCCCTCTAATGGAAAATACTAAAGTGAAAAAACGAAACATAATAATTATTAAATCTAATATCGGCCTTGAAAACAAAACAATGGAAAGGCTTGGTCTTTGATAGGTAATCATTCCTAAGTCAAGGACCTAGTCCTCCCATTAGGGACCCGCCCCCGGAAAGATATCCAATAACAGCAAACAATTTGCACGGCTTTTTAATGTCTTGGAAGGAAAACTGGCTCTTGCAATTGTATTGCACGGTCTAAATTTGGAATGCTTCTAGAAAGTTGACTTTATTTTCATTTATAATAATAAATTTGCATTTTTGTTTAAATTTGGATTTTACCCAGCCTTGAATTTTTCCCTGTTACTCGATCTTGCGCTCTCTCTCTTCACTGGGCTCAGCTTTTTGATCGGTCTTTGGCCCTTCCCATTCGGGGTTAGCTTTTTATTCGGTCTTAGGGTTTTTTCTCACTCCGTATTAACCTTTTAATTGGTCTTAGGCTCTTTCCCTTTTCGAGCTATGCATTTTGTTCGATCTTAGGTTGTTTTCTCACTCGGGCTTAGCCTTTTATTCCGTCTTAGGTTGTTTCCTTTCTTCGGGCTTTAGCCTTTCACTCGGTCTGTGGCTCTTTTCCCAGTCGGGCTTAGCCTCTTAACCAATCTTAGGCTCAATTCCCATTTGGGCTTGGCCTCTTGATCGATCTTAAGGTGAAAAAATTATAATATGTGACCAATAATGTTGTAAAATTAAAATTTAGCACAATATTTAAAATATCTTAAAATGTCTTTAATGACATAGTAATTATCTTAATGATATTACATATTATATTATATAATTATATAGTAATAATTTTAATGATATTATTTAGAGATATTTATAAAATTTTTACAAATTGAAATCCTATTTCAATTAAATATACATAATTAGTCACTCGGGCTTAGTCACATCGTTCTTAGGCTCTTTTCTCATTTGGGCTAAGCCTCTTAATCGGTCTTAGGCTATTTTCCCAATCGGGCTTAGTTTTTTTTCAGTCCTTAGCCTCTTAACAGGTCTTAGGCTCTTTTCCCATGTGGCTTAGCCTTTTTTGTTTCATGCAATTATGTCTTCGGTCATTATTCGCGTGTCAACTTTTTATACTTTCGGCTTTTTGCCAACTAACTTTTTCAATATTTCTGGCTTTTGAGGCTTTTCTGTTTTCCCGATTATGGGTTATCAATTCATTTATTTTCAAAGTCGGTCTATTCTCTCTGCCTTTTTCTTCCATAAATTCCCTCTCAATATGTCTCAATTTTGTCTAATTTGTCTAAAAGATAACTCTTCCTTCTGTATTCTTCTAGAGATTTGTGGGTTGAGGCCATAGGCCAAACAGATAAATTAAATATTTTTTTAATTTTAGAAGAATCCTTTGAATCAATGTTTAGCTCATCTGTATAGCTACTCTAACCTGGATCGTTTTTGTTTTGAATTTTATGCTTACCTTTATGTATTGATCAAAGAGAAACATGGGTTAGAGGGGAAACCAAAACAATTATCTCCAATTGTTTAGGTTGGCGTAAAGTATTTCATTATGTTTGATGCTGCTAGTGTTACAATTACTTATGATTATACTCTTTGCCAAACGTATTGAAAAGCATCTCTCCATAGCGTAAGATTGCTCATTTTTTGTTCGGAAAAACTTTGCGATGTTGAAATGAAAAATTCTATGAACATTTCATTAGGATGAATTTCCTCTTAATGATCCAAGTTGAAGCAAAGTAATTGTGATATGGACAAACCAAAAACGCCTTTATGAGAAACTCCATGCAATTTTTGTAAAAGCCAAGTGGGTATAAGATATATACTACTGTAGCAAAGAACATCAGCATCATGCTTTAAACATTCATGCATGTGTAAAGAATACGAATATTTGAGGCTCAAAATATCACCATAAATGAGGAAGATTCGCAACCTCAATTCATCAAACCTTTCTTATCATGTCAACAAACCTCTTAACTGGTCGCGTGTTTGTAAAATAAACAAAAAACAGTTTGGATAGTAACGAAGAAAAAATGAAGAAGAACAAATCTTGATAGATTGGGAATTTGACCCGGCATTTTTAGTATCAGACACTTGGGAAACTCTATATGAATCAAAAAGGAGTGGGAAACTCTATATGAATCAAAAAGGAGAAGAAATAAGAAGACGACTCTCTAGGGTGCATAAAGATGGTCTCTATTGATTTCTATGTTTACCTAATTGATTTATGTTGATTGTTGCCTTATAAAGGATAAGTGTTCGACGAAGACACTAGTAGGCAGTGCCTAAAGATGGTCTCTATTATAAATAGACTTGCCTAAGTCAGTCTTCACTTCAAAATTGCCAATGTGGGAGCCCAACTCTTTAGCTTCAAACACTGTCTTTTATGCACTGATGAAACACATCAAACTGAACGTGTATCTCTTCAAGAGAAGGTTACAAAAAAAGCTTGAATCACAGTTGCCAGAGACCTGCTACGTACAAATTTGTTTTGTTTGTTGCAAGAGACAGCTTCCATTTTTTTTGGAAGAAATCCCAAAATTTATTTTGTTTTGTTTGCTGATTCTTATAAGTGTTTAGGAGGACAGTTGAAACTCTAAATATTAATTTAAAAATTGTAACATATAAAACTTTTACACCATAATAATTTTTTACTTTTTATTATACCTACGAGTTCGAGTGAGATGTCAAACAACCACTTGCTTGTCTACCCCAATGCACAAGGTAATATTAATAAAATTTCTATTTTTGCCATGTAAGGATGAAAGAAAACATTTAAAGCCAAGCAATTAAAATTTTTGAGTGAAAAATTTAATTTTCTTTCAACAACTGAGATTTTTAATTATTAATTATTAAAGTTTGAAATGTATAATATATCTTAAAATTTTAAAATGTAACGTGAAATTGTTGAATTTTCGTTCAACAGAAAGGAACTTAGGTTTTTTCCTAGGATGAAAGGAACATTAATTACAGAGCATTAATGTAGAATAACAAAAAAGACGCTGGCGTACCGAGAATTATTTTTCTGCCATGACAAGTTAATAAAATGATTATTGAGTGCTCATTCCAACTGGCAGAAAAAAGAGCATAAATTATTAGCCGAAAGGGTAACTTAAATACAAATTACAGCATCACCTAATCTAATTTCTTATTCCCAAATCCCCTTCGAAAATTTTATAAAAATATTTATTTTTATGTATTCTTTTAATTTCTATGTGCATTAAACTATTTCAGTACCATATATTTTGTTACTTTGATAGTTTACTCTTTTATTTTCTTTTCAAAAATTTCCTATTCAAAAATTCAATAATTCAATACAGTATTAAATTCAAATCTAATACTAATAATTGTATTTAAAACTTATTATTTTAACCTTTGTGTGGCATCTTTGCACATTTCAATCAATATAAAACTTTCAAACAATTATAATAAAAAATAAAAAAATTATTATAATATAAAACTATCATATATATATATATATATATATATATATATATATATATATTACAATTTACTGCTCGCTCAAACATCCTTACTAATTCAGAATGCAGAGGCGATTCCAAAATGCTAATTAGTACCAGAGCATCGACAAGCGGGGAAAAAAATCCAAGTAAAAAAAAAATCTATAAAAAATAAAAACAAACCAAAAAACGACAAAACGACGACGTGGTTTCTCTGCTCGTCGGCGCCAACCACGACCGTAACAAGTCCAAATTCCTTTTCAAAAAAACCTCTAGAGACACTCTCTCATTTACCCAGTAGCCATTGGAACTTGTAGATAGAAAAAGAAGAAAATTAATTCTGTTCACAGTTGTGTTCCTCAAGAAAGTTCTAAAAATTCCAATCAACCAAAACAAAGAAAGCTACAAAAATTCCAAATTGTCTCTGATCAGATTCGATTCTTCTTCTCCTCACCGTCCCAATTCCAGTCCTTACGCATTCGTCTTTATGGCCGATTTCGTGATCGATCTTTAGCTTTGCTTCGACTCTTTGGCTTGGAATCATGCCGAGATTGGGGATTGGGTTATTACTTTTAGCCTTGGCGCCGATCGTCGTCGTATTGGCGTTACAGAGCTTCGCCGGCTACGTCGCTAGAGTAGCTGCATCGTTGTTGATACTCGGTGTTGTCGTTTTGGTGATGACGATGAAGTTTTGTGGCGTTTTCGATGCCTTTCTGCACTTTATGCTTCCGAGAAATAGAGTGATTTGGAAAGAAGATGGTGGTGGTAGTAGTAGTGACGATGGCGGCAACAGAACTTCTTCTTCGGACGGTGGACGGGTCGTCAAGAAGCGCCGTGTCGGTGCTCGGGAATCGACGGCTAGAATTAGCGGAGGAGATAATAGGGTCGTGATTGAGAGGGGAGAGCAAGGAGAACGCGCGGTTTCCATGGCTTTGCGTGAGGCGGACTCCGCGGACATCGATGAGGATCTTCACAGCCGGCAACTGGCGGTGTACGGCCGCCATACGATGAGGAGGCTGTTCGCGTCGCACGTCCTCGTCTCGGGGATGCAGGGCTTGGGATGTGAGATTGGTACGTGTTCTAAGACAATTCCTTAGATTAATTGATGATTGCGATAGAAAATTTGTTTGTTTTTGGACCTCTTCGTTAATTTTCGTTGGTCTGATTTCGTGGAAGATTAAACCAATTCTGAAAGTTGATTATGTGTTTTGTGTGCTGCAGCGAAGAATCTGATTCTTGCGGGTGTCAAGTCTGTGACTTTGCACGACGAAGGGAAGGTGGAGCTGTGGGATTTGTCTGCGAATTTCGTGTTTTCGGAGAGCGATGTAGGCAAGAACAGAGCGCTTGCTTGTGTCCGAAAGCTACAAGAGCTCAACAATGCTGTAATTGTACCAGCTTTGACTACAAAGTTGGCGAAGGAACAACTTTCTGGTTTGTAGGTATTTACGCCTCTATCTTTGTATTCCATCTTATTGATTTATCAGTTATTCGTCGGTTTCAGGATAAATGTCATGGATAATCTAACCATGTTACTTGTATCAATATCGCCTGAACTTTAAAACATATATATTTTGCCCCTTAAGTATAGTTTTTCTTCAAATTCATCCTCTGAACTTTGAAACATTATTTTTAGATGGAATTGTGGAATTTTCGTTTGATTTAAGAATAAATATGATACGTAGGGGTTAATATGAATGTCGTTTTTATTTTAAATAAACTAGTTAGGCATCAAACTTTCCTATATTTTATCTTTAGAGTATATCTGCTTAAAAGTGAGAAAAAAAAGAGAAAAAGTGGAGAACTACGGTAATTCAAGTTGGTTCTTTGAGTGTTTGAATAACCGATGAATTTATCCTTTTAATAAGGGTAAAGTATTATTTTGTCTAAAAAACAATACGTTTCAAAATTCAAAGTGTAAGTACAAAAAAGTATTATAATCCATGGGATACAACAGGTACATTTTAAAGTCTGAGGGCATGTTGACATAAGTGATTTAGTTCCAGGAATTCGTAAAATTTGTCCTTCTTTTTATAAAAGTCTTCCGGTTTACTTTTTCTGGGATGATTTTCTTTTGTTTTCTTTGTATTTTGAATTTTCAATAAATTGGTTGATGGTATTTTGTGTTTCTTTTGAGAGGAGAGGACATGGTTGATTTTTTCAGAAATTTTCGTTCCGGATTAATAGATTCTCATGCATATATACATTTTTTTACATTGCAGGCTATTGTATTCACTGATATCAGCATTGAAAAAGCTATTGAATTCAATAATTACTGCCATAATCATCAGCCTACTATTGCATTCATTAAGTCTGAAGTTAGAGGTCTTTTTGGTAACGTCTTTTGTGACTTTGGACCCGAGTTCACCGTTGTTGAGGTTGATGGAGAGGAACCACACATGGGTATTATTGCGTCCATCGGTAATGACAGCTCGGCTCTAGTGTCATGTGTCGATGATGAAAGACTTGAATTCCAGGATGGGGATCTTGTTGTGTTCTCAGAAGTTCAGGGGATGGCGGAACTGAATGACGGAAAGCCAAGAAAGATAAAAAATTCAAGGCCTTACTCATTCACACTTGAGGAGTATACCACAAAGTTTGGTGCCTATGAGAAAGGTGGTATTGTTACACAGGTGAAACGGCCCAAAGTGTTGAAATTTAAGCCATTGAGAGAAGCACTTAAAGATCCTGGTGATTATCTGCTCAGTGATTTCTCCAAGTTTGATCGACCACCTCTCATCCACTTAGCATTCCAAGCTTTGGATAAATTTTTGTCAGAGTTGGGTTGTTTCCCCGTTGCATGCTCAGAAGAGGATACTCATAAGCTTATATCTATTGCGGATGACATCAGTGAAAGTTTGGGAGATGCGAGAATTGTAGATATTAATCCAAAACTTCTGTGACACTTCGCCTTTGGTGCCAAGGCCATAGTGAACCCCATGGCCGCCATGTTTGGTGGCATTGTTGGACAGGAGGTACTGAAAGCTTGCTCCGGAAAGTTTCATCCGATCTTCCAGGTTGGTTACTATAATTTTTTTTTTTAACCTTTTACTAGCTATACGGAGTTATAATAGTCGACGCTTGTATGATTGTAATGTTAAGAAGTTGGATAGTGCTGATATTGCTCTACGTAATGTGTTATGTGCCTTATGGACAGGACAACTATACCCATTGATCTATCTCATACACATCTATAAGTACTAGCCAAAACTTGCATTCACAATTGTGCAAAAAAATCACCATAAACTCTTGTTATTCATGCAAATTTTAGACTAATAAATCTCTTACCGGGGCTTTATTGCAGTTTTTTCTTTTGGGAGCTGATTACAGTTTATTACCGGGCTTTATTACAGTTTATTACGTTCTATTATATAATTGAAGGGTGCATTTTTTACTTGGGTCAAGAAATTTACTATTTCACAAGTTTTAATTAATTTTTGTTTTCTGGTTCTAATTATCTATTTTTTTCATCTTTTCCTCCAGTTTTTCTACCTTGACTCAGTTTGAATCACTTCCTACGAAGGTGTTGGATTCTAGTGATTTTAGACCATTAAATAGCCGTTATGACGCACAGATTTCAGTGTTTGGGTCCACACTGCAGAAGAAACTGGAGGATGCTAAGGTTTTTATAGTTGCAGCTGGTGCTTTGGGCTGCAAGTTCTTAAAAAATGTTGCCTTGATTGGGGTTTCATGTGGCAACCAAGGGAAGCTAACGGTCACGGATGACGATGTAATTGAGAAGAGTAACCTTAGCAGGCAATTCCTATTCCGTGCTTGGAATATTGGGCTGGCCAAGTCCACTGTTGCTGCTTCTGCTGCGGCATCAATAAATCCTTGTCTCAATGTTGAAGCCTTGCAGAACCGATTTGGCCCTGAGACTGAGAACGTATTTGATGATGCCTTTTGGGAGAAATTAAGTGTTGTGATTAATGCACAAGACAATGTCAATGCCAGGTTTTATGTTGATCAGAGGTGCTTATATTTCCAGAAGCCACTTCTTGAGTTAGGAACTCTTGGTGCCAAATGCAACACTCAAATGGTTATTCCTCATTTAACAGAAAACTATGGTGCCCACGAGAGCAGCAAGCACCCATGTGCACTGTGCATTCCTTTCCACACAATATTGACCACTGCTTGACTTGGGCTAGGTCCGAATTTGAGGTTTGCTTGAGAAGACTCCCAAGTAAGTGAATGCATACTTCTTCAACCCAAGTGAATTTGCTGCTGCAATGAGAAATGCCGGTGATGCACAAGCCAAGGATACCTTGGAACGTGTCCTTGAGTGCCTTGACAAATAAAAATGTGAGACTTTTCCAAGATTGTGTGCCTGGGCTCGCCTATAGTAATTCTCTCGATCATGGATCAAATTTATTTATTTAGCTTACTGTGGAATTTAAATATTATTATCATGTTTTCTTATCTTGTTCTGATTTCACTTTTTTTTTCCTTCAGGTTTGAAGATTATTTCTGTAGCCGTGTGAAGCAATTGATTTATACTTTTCTTGAAGATTCTTCAACCAGTACTGGAGCTCCATTCTGGTCGGCACCAAAGTGATTCCCACATCCCCTGCAGTTCTCGTCAACTGATCCTAGTCACTTCCATTTTGTTATGGCAGCATCAATTCTAAGAGCAGAGACTTTTGGAATTCCAATTCCTGACTGGGTTAAAAGACCTAAGAAGTTAGCTGGAGTAGTAGATAGAGTGACGGTTCCTGAATTTCAGCCCAAGGAAGGTGTCAAAATTGAGACTGATGAGAGGGCTACAAATGTTAATACTGCTGCATCTGTTGATGATGCACAGATAATTAACGATTTAATTATGAAGTTAGAGCATCGTCAAGCAAGCTTGGCATCAGGTTTCAAGATGAAACCAATTCAGTTTGAGAAGGTCTCTCTCTCTCTCTCTCTCTTTCTCTCTCTCTTACACACACACACACACACACGCACACACATACACGGCTTTTGCCTTGTAACATTAAATGATCTACACAATCCTTACCGACTAGTAGCTCCGCCTGTAAATGCCATGCAGGATGATGATGCCAACTACCATATGGACCTTATAGCTGGTCTTGCCAACATGAGAGCTAGGAATTACAGCATTCTTGAGGTTGACAAACTGAAGGCCAAGTTCATTGCTGGAAGGATTATTCCTGCGATAGCAACCTCCATTGCTATGACCACTGGTCTCGTGTGCCTGGAGCTTTACAAGGTTCTGGCTGGAGGCCACAAACTAGAAGACTACCGTAACACGTTCGCGAATCTAGCACTACCTTTGTTCTCAATGGCCGAGCCTGTTCCGTTGAAGGTCATCAAGCACCAGGGCATGAAATGGATGGTTTGGGATAGGTGGATCTTGAAAGGCAATCCTACGCTCAGGGAACTTTTGGAATGGCTGAGAAACAAAGGGCTGAATGGTTACAGCGTTTTGTGTGGAAGTTGCCTGCTTTTCAATAGTATGTCCCCACGACACAAGGATCGAATGGACAAGAAGGTGGTGGATTTGGCTAGGGATGTGGCCAAAGTGGAGTTGCCTCTGAACTGTCAACATTTGGATGTTGTTGTGGCGTGTGTAGACGACGATGACAATGACATTGACATCCCCTTAATATCAATTTACTTCTGGTAGGTTACTCTCTAATCCACTGATTTTGTTGGCTGTGATTTTAGGATAATATTATGATTTGTATTTAGGCTCCATGTAATAATGTTTGTCACCTGCGCAATATTAATCACACAAGTTATGTCTAACGTGTATCTAATCTTAGGGGTGGGTCCCTTGAACGTATTGCCAGAGAGGCATGGGTGCCCCTGCTCGGATTTGCCTCCCGCAGGGGGAGCGCGTCCTTTGGGATTCGAACCTTTGACTACTCGTATAAGAGGGCCTTAAGTCCTTCCCAGGTACCAATCCAATCCAAATTAAATTACCTAGTTGGACTCGATTTTCTTCTTTGATAATCACCTAGCTGACTGTATGTTCTAAAACTGCTATGTAAACATAAAGTTTTTCACTTGGTAATGCTTTGGAAAGAATTAGTGCTTGATTGAGATAAATCTTAAGCTGCTGAAAAACTTCTTCATATTCATGAGTCCATTCAACAGGCTTAACACCCCTTAAGGTATTAAAGAAAGGAATGCATTTATTTGTTGCCCAAGAAATAAATCGATTGAGCATAGCTATGCATCCAGTAAGCTTCTACACATCCCTTGGCTTTTTTGGTGATTCCATTTCAACAAGGGCTCTAATCTTTTAGTGATTTGCTTCAATACCTCATTGGTCTACCATAAAACTAAGAAATTTGCTTGAGGCTACACCAAATATGCACTTCTAAGGATTGAGCTTCATGTTGTATTTCCTTAAGATCTTAAATGCTTCTTGGAGGTCGGTAGTATGTCTATAAGCATTTTGACTCTTTACCAGCATGTCATCTATATATATCTCTATATTTCTTCCAATCTGGTTCTCAAACATCTTGTTTACCAGACTCTGATATGTGGCTCCTACATTCTTAAGCCCAAAGGGCATCTTCATGTAGCAATGCAAACCTTGGTCAGTAATAAATGCCATGTGCTCTTCGTCAGGGCTATGCATGGGGATTTGATTATACCCTAAGTATACATCCATAAAACTCATCAGCTTATGACCTGTAGTTGCATCTACCAATTGATCTATCCTTGGTACTAGGAAGCTATCCTTGAGACATGCTTTGTTCAGGTCGGTGAAGTCCACAAAGGTACGCCACTTGCCATTTGGCTTTCTTACTAGGATTGGATTACCAATGTCGGGTAATGATCTTCCTTAATGGTCTTGTTTTTAATTAATTTGTCAACTTCCTCACACAAGGCTTGATATCTCTCTCCATTTAGCGGCCTTCTCTTTTGTTTTTTCGATGGATATGCTGGGTCTATGTTTAATCGATGACAAATAACCTGTGGGGAGTTTCCTTTCATGTCGTCATGTGTCTAAGCAAAGATGTCAAGATTGTCTTTTAGGAACGCTATTAGATATGCTCGGTAGTCTAGTGTTGAGTTCTCTGCCTATCTTTAGAATCCTACTTGGGTCACCATCATCCATTGTTACCTCTTCCAAGTCCTCCACTGGCTTTGGTGCAGTAATCTCATCATTCATTATTGGATCTAAATCTATTTCATTTGGTGGTGGTGTTCGATCAACCATCCTCATTTTGTGCTCGGGGACTTTGAAATCCCGAATTGAGTTCGAGTATGTTGTCCGTGCCTCATATTGGTCACCCCTCATTTTACCTGCTTCATTCTTAGTTGGGAATTTTATCACTTGATGATATATAGAGGAGACTATTTTGAGGGCCCGTAATGTTGGTCTACTTATCACAGCATTATACTAAGTCCCTCCCTTAACAACTATAAAATTCGACATTACGATCGAAATGTGGTCGGGTACCGATAGTAATAGGAAGAGTGATCATACCTTCTGGAACAATGCTATCTCTTGTAAAACTGTACAGTGGCTATGAATATGGTGCTAATTGAGTCTTGGGAATATACATTTGGTCCAATGCGTCGGTGTACTGAATGTCTACTGAGCTTCCATTGTCAATGAAAAATCTATAGACTTTGTGATTACCAATCATGATCGAGACCACTAATGTGTCATTATAAAGGAAGTGTACTTCTCAGGCATCGTCTTTAGAAAAGATAATTTCCATACAGGCCCTTCTTTAATCTTTGGTGTAATTATGGAATGGCTTACCTTTAGCCTCTCTAGCATAATTCTTCTGGGATCGTCTAGAATTTCCATCAAAATACGGTCCTTCATGTATGGTGCGAATTACTCTCGTCGGGGGTTAGTTGTTTCCTCTTTAAGGAGCTAGATTGTTTTGCTCAGCTCATACACCGCTTAGGCAATTCTCTCTAATGTATTCCTATAAATATCCTCTCTTGATGAGGTTTTATATCTTATTCTTCAGGTCGGTGCAGTCAGCAGTGTTATGGTCGACCTCTCCATGAAACCTACAATGCTTATTTTGATTTCTTCTTTTGGTGGGGTCCTTCCTTATCGAGATTGGCCTTTTTATATGTTGTGATTTAACACCTGATAATAAATTTCCTCAATATTCGTATTAAGCTTAGTATATCCCTCATAGCTCTGATAAGAATGTCTTGGCCATTTGTTTCTTTAATCTGGTGCTTATGTTGGCTGAGCTACAGGCGAGGCTAGAGGTGAGGCTGATGCAGGTGCTGGTGTTGGGTAACTCTAATTGTTATTCCCACTACTCCGATTCTTCCTTTTCCCATTGTTCTTTCCTCAATTTTGATTTTGTGCCTACTGTGCAGGCTGCTACCTTATTGGCATTCCTATAATATGGAATCTCAGCATCTATAGATTACCGAGCTACTTCCTCAGCATTATGTACTTCTGGGCCTAAGATAAAAACTCGAGCCATGTCGTTGGTGATTTCTTATGCAAAGAGAACTCGAAAGTTTTCTGTTGTAAATAGCCAAGGATTGATATAAAGGCGACATCTTCTGAGCAGTTCTCCACTGAGAACATATCCCCAGTATAGCGGTCGATAGAAGATTTTAAGGACTCTATGGGCCCCTGTTTTACTGCCTAAAGCCTTTCTCGAGGTATTTTTTGTAATCTTCTTCCTATAAACTAGGTGACAAAGGCCGTATATATCTCTCGCCAACATGAGATGGTTCGTAGCATTAAATTTCTAAATACCGTCTTGCTAGTCTACTAAATGTTGCATCAAAAGCACGACACTTTATTGCATCTGGGGCTTCATGTAGACTCATGTGGGAATTGAAAAGTTAAGCATGATCATCGGGGTCTCCTTTCTTATCAAACAAGGGACTATTTGGCAACTTGACTTAGATGGCAATAGTTCAGCCATCACTTGTACAATGAATGAGTGTCCATTTGGGTTATCGAGATTAAGAGCTTGATAACCCTGCATTGCTTCCCACCTGTTAACTCTTTCTACTAGCCTAAGAGTTCTTGAAAACTTACCACTGACCTATCAGTATCTTAACTACCTGCCTGCCGAGCTTGGATCCAATCTCTGAGGTCCTTTTGTCCTCAGCCTCTGTTCCTTTCGTTATTAACCGAGCTTAATGTCACGTCCCAAAAGAGCTCTTGTTGAGAGGTGGGCAGCCTAGGACTTAAGTACTGCTCTTCGGTCCTCTACCTAGCCGATGTGAGACTTTTTGTACGTTACATTCTTCTCCACCTAATCGCGTGACGCCCCCGTCACAGATCGGCTCCCCTGAGGGTCCTACTGGACCGTGGAGAGTCCACACACCATGCAGGTAGTACCCCGCTCTGATACCACTTATCACGTCCTAAAAGAGCTCTTATTGAGAGGTGAGCAGCCCAGGACTTAAGTACTGCTTTTCGGTCCTCTACCTAGCCGATGTGGGATTTTTTGTACGTTACACTAAGGCGCTCCATGCCTTGGTGCTAAAGGTAGTAACCCTTTACGATTCTAATTTTCCTGTGCCTTTGCACTTGCTTAGGCCACACGTTTTCTCTGTGCCCTTCTCTGTTTGCTTCCTTGTGATCCCGATGCCCATGCTCGATGTGACTGTACTTCGTTAGAATCACCAATCCCTTCTTAAGGAATTGCTTCATCTTTTGGAGCTGGTAGGGGACCATTATTATTATTTGCAGGCTGAGTAAGATTGTTCAGGACTTTCTCTATCTGCTGGAATAATTGCATCAATTGCACGTAGTTTTGTGTCAGCGTCCTAATTTGAGCCTATAAGGCCACATTTGGGTTGGGAGGTGCATCTTTGAGTGGAGGCATCTGGTTTTGATCATCAGCTAGAAGAGGTGGCAAACGTAGATCCTATCTTCTACCACAAGTAGGAGCATCGTTATTCTCATTATTCTAACCACGACAGCCATTCTAAATCTGGTTGTTCACTTTAGTATCTATTCTTGCCATTAGAACAAATGAGAGAATTCTTTTTTGAAAAAGGGTTGGAAAATTCTTAGGCTCTCATTCTAGCGCCAATTGTTGACGGATAAAACTCATCAAACAAGATTCTTCTGAATTCCTTAACGGAATAATCACTATCGAAGAAAGTGATTATTGCAGTAAAGTAAATAATAGCAAGAACACAAGAATTTAAAGTGGTTCACCTCAAATAAAGGCTACATTCACTATGGGTTTTCTCATGTGGTAGGGTTTCACTATGAGAAAATATGAATACAAAAGATTTATACTAAAAATTGGACTTAGGCTTTCCCTTAAAATTGGCCTTTATTTATATTACACAGGGATGACTTATGCCTTATCCCTTAAGTCTATTTTAAATTTAAATATAAAATAATCTATCTTCTATTGGCTAGATCTCGTCACTATGATCTCTTGTAGACTTTATCCTTTATGAGTATCTTAGATTCGTTACATTATGACCAGCTTGAATGCTTATCGTGATCTTAGAGATCTTCTGGTTTAAATAAGGGTGGTGCAAATAGACCATTTTATTCTCCTTGGGTATCATCTGGAAAGAAGCTTCTAGAACACACCGGGGTAATATGGGCCGAGGTCAACCTTGGGCCTTTTTCGGCCCAATATTCGACAAGGCCCAACTCAGTGACCTAACAACATACACTGTAATTGATTCTGACCGACTTGCCAAATACTCTTCAAATGATTAATAAATTAGTCAAAACTCATGGTTTCCGTCTAGAATAAAGGAGAATCTTTGTACCACATTTTTTTCCCCTGGAAATAATCCTTAGACAGTAGTTAAATGACGGCGTTAGGCATGTTAGTTTACTTAGAATGCCACGTTGCATTTCATTTTCACCATCGAACAAATTTCTCTCTCTGTTTAACTACACGACTTAATAAATAAACAAATAAAAAAGAAAAAAAAATCAAAATTCTCTTTTCCTAACAAAAACTTGTTCTCCACTCTTCTCTTATTTTCCAAAGTAGCAAACAAAGGATAACATTAGATTGGATTAGAACGCATAGAAAGATAGATTATGCAATGGCACCGTCTTCGACTAACACCTGTTCGTAGCCCCTCAAAACCCTATAAAAATGCAAATCCATAAATTCCCCTCTCTCCCTTTCTCTCCCTACCCCTCAACCCCACTACTATATGAATCAAGCAGCTAGCTTTTCTTCTCTCTCACAAATTCACTCTTCCAGAAACTTCTGAAAACTTCCCACAATCCTAAATAAAAATTCTACGAAAACCTTTTGGTACTTGGTATTGTTTTCAAAATATTTTCTCCCATTTTCAAAAACATAAAAAAATGTTTTCAAAATATTGTTTGGTTAAGATTTTGTAGAATATGAAAACAAACATTGTTTACAAAATTGTCAAAATTTGCTTAGATTTTGAAAACAAAAAAAAATTGTTTTCATTTGTTTCCAAGTTCTAACCCCTCTCTCTCCTCTAAACCAGACTACTTTCTCCCTCTCTCTCTTCTTAACACAGCAATCCGACGCCACTGTTCCTCGGATATTGTTGTCATCATTTGTTGACCGAGATCGTGTGGGCAAAGATAGGTGTCAAATTGAAGCTCTTAGTGAAGGGACCATGTTTTTGGGGTTTTTTTTCTTGAAACGGTATCCAATTTGCCAGAAAACAAACAAAAACTGTCAATAGAGCAGCGTCGGGCCCAACATTTCTCGGCGACAATCGGAGCGATGGTGTGATTGGTTTTGCTTCTCTTGACGAGAAAAACTTAACGGTACAATGTTTTGGTGGATAGGACGTCGGAAGGCATCAGAAGATTGCTTGAAAGTCGTTGAAATATGGCGGTTTCATGTCGTCTACGGTGGTAGGTGGTGAGTGAGGTAGTGCCTTTCTAGTGCCAGAGGTTTTGAAGGTCGACGATCATGGGAGGGTAGCGCGTGGTGGCAGTTAGAGGCTGGAAGGTGGTCGATCGAAGATGGCGGCAGCGTTGCCCTTTTCCTTGAGGGGAAACTTAGGCAATGTTCTACCGAAAGAGAAGAGAAAGGGAGAGAAAAATATTAATAATTTTAATTAATATTATATTAATAATTAATGTTTTTAGATTTAAATTTAAATTTTTTTATATTAATAATTTTTCTAGTCAAAATTTATTTTATTTTCAAAAACACACAATTATATATAACCAAACAAAATTTTAAAAAAAGTCCCAAACATTTTTTCCAAAATTTTTTCCCCAATTTAGTATCATTTTAAAAATTTTTAAAAATATTTTTATATATTTTTTATATAAAAATTTTAAAAACACCCTCAACATAATTGTTTTAAAAATTTAATTTTTCAAAACAACATTATTTTGTATCAATTTTGAAAACACTTTTTTCTAATTTTTTTTTTTTTTTTAAACGTCGACCAAAATAGAAGCACTACCGCGTTTCTCTGTGTTTCCGATTCCGTTTCCTTATCTCCTCGCTGTCCAATCAGTACGTTTTTCTCCTTCCTTCCTCGTTTTCCCCGTTCGATCTTTCATTTCTCAGAATTTTCACTCGATTTAGGGTTAGGATTCGTGATTTCGGCGCCGATCGTTATTTTGATGGAGTTTGATTCACTTTGAGCGTGTTTTTTTTCGTCTTTTTTGGGCAGCTTACTGCACTTTATGCTTCCCAGAAAGAGACCTTGCGAGGGAGTGGTTGTAGAAGAAGACAGTGGTATCGTAAATAGCAGTTCGGACGCATCAAGAAGCATCGGATCGGTGCTGCCGCCGGTGGAGCCGCCGAATCGACGGTGAATAACGGCAGCAACAGCCTCAGCGACGGTAACGTCAACGGAAGTGATACGTAGCTAAGGAAGGAGAGGAACACGCGATTTCCATGGCTCTAGGCGATTCCAACACCGCAGATATTGATGAGGATCTGCATAGCCGGCAGTTGGCGGTCTATGGCCGCGACACCATGCGGAGGCTCTTCGCGTCCAACGTCCTTGTCTCGGGGATGCAGGGTCTCGGTGCTGAGATTGGTAAATATTTCGAGAAATTTCTTGTTAACTATGAATTTCTGTTATGAACGTGACGAAGATACTTTGGATTTTATTGAACTTTTCTGTTACTGATTATTATTCATTTTGCAGTCATATGGCGTGTATTAGTTCTGATCTCTTGTTAGATTTAGTGCTTTAGTGATTGTTACTGTTGTTATTATGGCAATTATTATCTACTAAATTTGTTGTGATTAGCAAATGAGTTATTAATTTTCTATTAGTAAGGTACAATTTCATATAAATAGGTTTACCGGTTGAAACATGACTATTGTTTTGCACTGGCACTTGGTACAGGAGTCCTGGTAGAGAACTTTCTGGTAGATAACTTTTGATCCTTATTATTAATTTAGGACTCTGGGTGCTTAATTTGGTCAAGGCATTTTAGTTTAGACCTGGATAGCTTGTAAACTCTTCCTGTTTTGCTGGCTCTGGAAGAATTACTGGTATTCTTCATTAGACCGGAGATGATTTTGAGGATAGTTTGGGTTATTTACTCTTTTAGTGCCATGGTTGTAAGTCATTACATGTCATAATTAGGAAATAAAAATGCGTAAATTTTATGTAACATTTGTAGGTTATGGATGGCTCTAATGTAGTTTCTACTTTGCAGCAAAGAACCTTATTCTCGCTGGTGTTAAGTCTGTGACTCTGCACGATGAAGGGAATGTAGAGTTATGGGATTTGTCCAGTAATTTCATCTTTTCTGAAAATGATGTTGGTAAGAACAGAGCGCTTGCTTCTGTTCAAAAGTTGCAAGAACTCAACAATGCTGTAGTTGTACAATCCTTAACAACAAAGTTAACGAAAGAGCAACTTTCTGATTTTCAGGTACTCCCATTATATCCATTTCTTGGTGATTTGTATCCTTTTTGTTTGTTAGTGTAAAGTGCTAAGGTTACTTCTCCAAGTAATATTTGGATTGTCTTGTATATAAGTTGCTGGTCTGTTTTCCAAAGTTAAAGGTGGAGACTGGTTTAGGTATTCAAAACTTTAGATTAGAGGTTGGTGGATATCTTTTGGCTTATGTTGGATTTGACAACACATGTATCTATATATTTTTTCTGATGTGTTTTGATTATTGAGTTGTAGAATCACCTATTTATTTAATATGATATCGCAGGCTGTTGTATTCACTGATATCAGTCTTGAGAAAGCTATTGAATTCAATGATTACTGTCATAACCATCATCAGCCTCCTATTGCTTTCATCAAATCTGAAGTTAGGGGTCTTTTTGGTTCTGTCTTTTGTGACTTCGGATCTGAATTCACGGTTGTTGATGTTTATGGAGAGGAACCACACACTGGTATCATTGCATCCATTAGTAATGACAACCCTGCTCTAGTGTCGTGTGTCGATGATGAAAGACTTGAGTTTCAGGATGGAGATTTTGTTGTGTTTTCCGAGGTTCGGGGAATGGCAGAATTGAATGATGGGAAACCAAGAAAAATTAAAAGTGCAAGAGCTCATTCATTCACTCTTGAGGAGGATGCTACAAATTTTGGTGCCTATGAGAGAGGTGGCATTGTTACACAGGTGAAACAGCCCAAAGTGTTGAAGTTTAAGCCCCTGAGAGAAGCACTTAATGATCCTGGTGATTTCCTTTTGAGTGATTTCTCTAAGTTTGATCGACCGCCCCTTCTCCACTTGGCATTCCAAGCTCTGGATAAGTTTGCATCAGAGTTGGGTCGCTTCCCTGTTGCAGGCTCTGAGGAGGATGCTCTGAAGCTTATATCTATTGCTGGTAACAGCAATGAAAGTTTGGGAGATGGGAAACTTGAGGATATTAATCCAAAACTTCTGCGGCACTTTGCATTTGGTGCCAGGGCTGTACTTAATCCCATGGCTGCAATGTTTGGCGGGATTGTTGGACAAGAGGTAGTAAAAGCTTGCTCTGGAAAGTTCCATCCACTCTTTCAGGTGAGAAAATAAATAATTTTATTAAGTTTTTGACTTTTAGTATGTGGTAAGAGTTCTCTATCTGTGGATTTGTGGTGCAAAAAATTTGAGCTGTTTTTGAAATCATGGATATCCGATTTACTCGCCTTATTGACATGACAATTTGTGTGTGTTTGTCTGGTTAATATGTAAAAAAATGCAACACCTGTAAAACACCCATGCTCACCCACATAAATTTGGGTCTTACCTCATGTAAAACACCCATGCTCGCCCACATAAATTTGGGTCTTAGCGTTATGTATTTGACATTGATTCTTAAAGAGTTTATTATGACTATACCTATTATCCCTCAAAAAAAAAAAAGGGGTATTTCTTGTTCAAAGATGTTGACCACATGCAAGAGTGAATGCTATTTGAGTCTTTTATTTAATTATACTAATAATAGTTGCTGGTTGTGGCAAATGTGAACCTAATGTTTAACTTTTTTCCCTTTCAGTTCTTCTACTTTGACTCAGTGGAGTCACTTCCAACGGAGCCACTAGACACCAGTGAATTTAGACCATTGAATAGCCGATATGATGCACAAATTTCCGTTTTCGGGTCTAGTCTCCAAAAGAAACTTGAGGATGCTAAAGTGTTCATTGTTGGATCTGGTGCACTGGGCTGTGAGTTCTTGAAAAATGTTGCTTTGATGGGGGTTTCATGTGGCAACCAAGGGAAGCTAACAATCACAGACGATGATGTAATTGAGAAGAGTAACCTCAGCAGGCAATTTCTGTTCCGTGATTGGAATATTGGGCAGGCCAAATCTACAGTTGCTGCCTCTGCTGCAGCATCAATAAATCCTCGTCTCAATATTGAAGCTTTTCAGAATCGAGTTGGCCCTGAAACTGAGAATGTATTTGATGATGCCTTCTGGGAGAATTTAAGTGTTGTGATTAATGCACTAGACAATGTCAATGCCCGTCTTTATGTTGATCAGAGGTGCTTGTATTTCCAGAAGCCGCTTCTTGAGTCTGGAACTCTTGGTGCCAAATGCAACACTCAGATGGTCATAACTCACTTAACAGAAAATTATGGTGCTTCAAGGGACCCACCTGAGAAGCAAGCTCCTATGTGCACTGTCCATTCCTTTCCACACAATATTGATCACTGCCTGACATGGGCGCGATCTGAATTTGAGGGTTTACTTGAGAAGACTCCAACTGAAGTGAATGCATACTTGTCCAACCCAAGTGAATATGCGACTGCAATGAGGAATGCTGGTGATGCCCAGGCCAGGGATACCTTGGATCGTGTTCTTGAGTGTCTAGACAGAGAAAAATGTGAGAGTTTCCAAGATTGTATTTCCTGGGCTCGCCTAAAGTAAGTCCCTATACGATGATGCCTTTTTTTTCAACTCTGCTCGAAATTGCAATACTTTTTTTCCCCTTTGATCATTTCCTGATGTCGTGCCTTTTTATTTTGTAGGTTTGAAGATTACTTTGCTAACCGTGTGAAGCAGTTGATTTTTACTTTTCCTGAAGATGCTGCAACTAGTGCTGGGGCGCCATTCTGGTCTGCCCCTAAGCGATTCCCGCATCCTCTGCAGTTCTCAGCTGCTGATCCTGGTCACCTCCATTTTGTTATGGCAGCATCGATACTGAGAGCGGAGACATTTGGGATTCCAATTCCTGACTGGGTCAAAAACCCTAAGAAGTTCGCTGAAGCTGTAGATAGAGTGATAGTTCCCGAATTTCAGCCCAAGGAAGGTGTCAAAATTGAGACTGATGAGAAGGCTAAAAATGTCAGTTCTACGGCATCTATAGATGATTCTCTGATAATTAATGAATTAATCACAAAGTTGGAGCATAGTCGAGCAAGCTTCGCACCAGGGTTTAAGATGAAACCAATTCAGTTTGAGAAGGTCCTCTTTCTCTCTCTCTCTCTCTCTCTCTCTCACACACACACACACAGGGGGTTCATTTTTCCACCATTAGGTCAAGGTTTGAGGTATCCCCTGGTTGATTATTTTTACGGCCCGTAGGTTTGTAGATTTGAGCAAAAATTTAAATTCGTCTTAAGTTTGGCTAGTTCAAAGTGTCTCTATCCAAGTATCTGAGGTAAATTATTTTATGTTATGTTGCTTCAATATCTGTGTAGTGGAATGATGCTTGGTGTATATATCTATATAAAAAGTCTGCAAGTAAGATATAGTTGTAGCGTATATGAAGCGTCCAGTACCCATGCCTAAGTTTCTTGTCCGCAGTATTGACACCATCTATCTTCTAGAGAGTCCTTTCGCATCACTACATTATGTACATTATCCTTTTATGGTTTGTAATTTGTATAAGTTTCTCAATTCTTGCTGTCTGCTGGAAATATCATGCAGGACGATGATACCAACTACCATATGGACATGATAGCTGGTCTTGCCAACATGAGGGCTAGGAATTACAGTATTCCTGAGGTTGACAAGCTGAAGGCCAAGTTTATTGCTGGAAGGATTATCCCTGCTATTGCGACCTCCACTGCTATGGCTACGGGTCTTGTCTGCTTGGACCTTTACAAGGTTTTGGATGGAGGCCACAAACTTGAGGACTACCGTAACACGTTTGTGAATTTAGCTCTGCCTTTGTTTTCAATGGCTGAGCCAGTTCCTCCAAAGGTTATCAAGCACCAGGACATGAAGTGGACTGTTTGGGATAGGTGGATCGTGAAGGACAATCCAACTCTCAGGGAACTTCTGGAGTGGCTAAAAAGTAAAGGGCTATATGCTTACAGCGTCTCATGTGGAAGTTGGCTGCTGTATAACAGTATGTTCCCACGACACAAGGATCGAATGGACAAGAAGTTGGTGGATTTGGCTAGGGATGTGGCGAAGGTGGAGTTGCCTGCATACCGCCGGCACTTGGACGTGGTTGTGGCGTGCGAGGACGACGATGACAATGATATTGACATCCCATTAGTATCAATTTACTTTCGTTAATTGTATTGCTAATCCACGGATGCCGTCGGGTTGTGATTTTAGAATGAGAGCCCTGAAACAAGTCTTCTGACTCGTTTTTAAATGAATTCTCTCGGCACATGTTAAATATTTTTCAAAGTTATGTTTCGTATATAGGTCTGAAAGACCATTAGTTGGATTTGTGGTGTTTGCTCTTTTTTTATTTTTTATTTTTTGGTGGTTGATTCGGGTTCTTTTCTTGCTTTGCTGTCCATGATGCCGTTTTGCTTTGCTTTTTGCCATTGAGGTTCTGGATTTTTTCTGTGGGTTTATGACTTTCTTTTTGGCGTATGCTTTTCGGAATTTCGTGCCATAGGTCTACCAGACTTTTAATCTCTTGGCATTGGCTCCTCAATTTTAAAATTTTGATTCTTGGGGCACCAAACTTACGGAAATATCACTCCATAGGTTCTAAAACTCCTCTCGTCTCTCTTTTTTTTTTTTTTTTTTTAAATAGATTCTACTTCCTTATTTTTTTTGTTTTACTTGAAAAGAGAGAATTTAGTGTTTCTTTTATTCGTATTGTGAAGGTTTTGTTCATTGTTGTATTTTATTCTGAAGTGAGTGAAAATTTGAAGACAAATCAAAAGGTCCCCATTTCGTAGTAATTATATTTTGGTTTGGAAAAAATCTGAAAATGAAAATGTCATAAGAAATATGCTAATATTTTTTTAAAATTTGTACTTGGTTGTATAGAGTGTTATGTTTTTAAACATATTTTTTAATAAAAAATTATTAATGTAAATAAAACCAAAATTTAATTTTTAAAAAACAAGTTATTAATATATTAATAATTTTTTTTTTCTAATCAGCCAAACGAAGATGAAGACTTTGCTTCGGTGAGAATAGATGCCGCCGGCGGCCCTCTCGTGGAGATCGGTGGCCCATGCGGACGGCATGGAGATCGGTAGCCCACGAGTTCTAGCCATAGGGAGTGCTCGACGAGGATCCCGTGGTGGGGGTGATGTAAGACGACTTGCTGGGCTGGGCTTTAACGGTGAGGATGCTCGACGAAGATCCCGTGGTGGGGGCGACACGAGACGTCTTGCTAGAGTGGGCTTCGACGACATGGGCATTCAACTAGGATTGCCGGAGAGATGATGGGGTGGGAGGAGGACAACGATTTGAGTCAGTCGCGTCGTCTCTACAACCGGCGAGGGTGGGTCTCTAGGGTTGCTGACGAAGATGGGTCTAGTGTCTCCGGTGGGGTGGGTGTCTGGTCCACATCGAGGGAGTGGGAGAAAGGACTGAGTTTGAGAGTCTAGAAAATTTTGACAAACTTTTTTTTTCAAAAGATGAAGAAATTTTAGTTGTTTTTGAAAAAAAATTTCATTTCCTACAAAAATTTAACCAAACATTTGTTTAGAATTATTCTCATTTTTTGTGTTTTTATCTTTTATCATTTTAGAAATAAAAGGAATGTTATATAGTTACATGTACAAAAAAATAAAATAAAATTAAGCAGACACACCAACAATCAATTCCTTTTCTTTTTTGGGTAAGAAAAAATTTGGAAGAAATTTCGGTAAATATTAAATAAAATATAATAAAATTTAAGTAAGAGTATTGATAGAGATAGAAATATTGGAGTGAATTATGAAACAAATCCACTTTTTTTTTTGTTCCATATATACCAATGAAAACTTTTTTTTTTTTTTTAGGGGAACACAAATGAAAACTTTTGATTTAACTCTAAAACGTAGTGTTCTTTGTAGTACATTTCCACCTCAATAAAATCGATATTTCTACCATATCCTTTGATATTTTACTAGAACTTCTGACGATAATATTTGGCACTTTAAAAAAAAGGTAAAATTTGAAAAAAAGGTTAAAGAAAATTTAAAGTTAAAGAAATGATTTTTTTTTTGCATCAAAAAAATATTTTTTCTAACTGCCGAAGCTGCCTCAGTTTTTTTCAGAAAAAAGAAAAAAATGACTGTATCGAAGAAAAGAACATAACCAGGGTGGAAACAAAAAAAAAACTGAAATTGTTTTGATGCTTAAAAAGCTAGTTTTTTATGCCTAAAAAAAAAAAAAAAAAAGTCATTGATCAAATAAAATTTTTTGAAAAAGTCATTTTTAAAAAAACTGATTTTGTTTTATGCTATTACACTTTTGTACATTTATGTAATGTAAATACGTATTTATTTTTTATCCATAAAAAATAGAACAGCATTCTCAAAACTTTTAATTTGTACTACATTTCCACCTCAATAAAATCGGTATTTCCACTATATTCTTTAGCATTTTACAAGAACTTCAGGCGATAATATTTGGCACTTAAAAAACCGTTTGATTTGTTTTATATTATTATTACTTTTGTACATTTGTGTAATGCAACTACGTATTTTTTTATTTAGAAAAAATAGAACAACATTCTCAATTGACCAAATTACAATAGACTCTTCAAAATAACAAAAAAAAGAAGAAGATAAATTACACTAATGCTCCCTGTGTTTTATTCAAATTATAGAGAAACCTTTTAGATCAAAACTAATCATACAAATGCCCCTTGACTGTTTAAAAAAATTTCAGAAAGACTCCTCTGTTAGTTGACTGTGAGTTTATTGTTAAATTTGTTTGAAATACCAAAAATGCCTTTTCATCCATTAAAAAACGTTTTTAGTTATTTATATGGTTTGAAAATGACGATTTTACCTTTCTTTGAAATTAAAAATTAGTTTAAATAATTCGTACATGCTTGTAACTATAAATTGCAATTTAATGGAAGATAACTTTTTTGAATTTTTTTTTCCTTTTTTTTTTCCAAAGATCACAATTATGTCCAAAATAAGATAAAATGCAACGATTAAAGTTACATAGTCCAAGAAAATTTTATAATTGATTCCCAAAACATATAATATCTAGATCCACATTTTCAATTTTAAAAGTTGGTCGTTATATAAACTACTCACACAAAGTAATCACAACCACACAAATTAATTAAAATCACACATCAATTTCAACAAAAATAAAACAAATTAATTCCAACAAAACCAAAATTAACTAATTCTAATAAAACCATAATTCAATTACAAAAAATAGTTTATTCTCTCATTAAATTTTAAAAATTATAAAAAACAAATATTTTTTAGAAAATATAAAAAAACCTAAAATTTAAAAATTATTAAGAAAACAAATAACAAAAAATCTCTCTCTCTGGGCTTAACAGGGATGGAGGGGCTGGGGGCAACGGGGTTGGTGGAAGGGGCACTCCGGTGGTCAAG
This sequence comes from Artocarpus hirsutus, assembly GCA_946598075.1. NCBI lineage: Eukaryota > Viridiplantae > Streptophyta > Magnoliopsida > Rosales > Moraceae > Artocarpus > Artocarpus hirsutus. The sequence goes on along the minus strand of CAMOHE010050396.1, from coordinate 183,136 downwards.
TGGAGGCTCGTCGAGGTCATGGGTGGGGGATGGGTTGGACGCAATGGGAATAAGGTTTTGTAAGGGGGGTGGGGTGGGGGTGCGGCAAGGTGGCGGATAGGCTGGTTATAATAGGGAGGGTGTGTGTGTTTGGGGTTGTTGCGACGGAGATAGGGCTCGATGATGACAGGCTGTGGGGGTGAGGTAGTTGGGCCTGGAGGTAGGTCACTGAAGGGTTGGGCTGGTTGGTTGCTCATCGACATGGGAGGGGGGCAGTGGGCAGGGGTGGGCAACGAGGGAAGGAGGCCTGATGGGTTTTTTTTTTTTTTGTTTTTTGCTGATTTTGATTTTTTTTTTGTAAAATCAAACAAATAGTTATGATTTGGTGTTTTGAAATCAATTGTTGTGATTCAAAGGGATATTTTTGTCATTATATATTAAAAGTTAATACATTTAAGTTTAGGGATGTTAGTATGATTAGTTTTGATTTAAGGGTGTCTCTGTAATTTGAGTAAAACACAAAAGATATCAATGTAGTTTAATCTAAAAACTAGGGGGGGTGCGGCAAGGTGGCAAGTAGGCCGGTTATAATGGGAAGGGTGTGTGTGTTTAGGGTTGGTGCAACAGGGATAGGGCTCGACAGCAACAGGCTATGGGGGTGGGGTAGTTGGGCCTGGAGGTAGGGTTGTTGATGGGGGTGGGCTGGTTGGGCGCTAAGGTGGGGTCGTCGGCATGGGAAGGGGGTGGCGGGTAGGGGTGGGCAACGGGGGAAGATGGCCTGCTAGGTTTTGTTTATATTTTTTTTTTTTTGCTGATTTTGATTTTGATTTTTTTGTAAAAATCAAACAAATAATTGTGATTTAGTATTTTTAAATCAATTGTTGTGAATCAAAGGGGTATTTTTGTCATTTTATATTAAAAGTTAATACAATTAAGTTTAGGGAGGTTAGCATGATTAGTTTTGATTCAATGGTGTCTCTGCAATATGTGTAAAACACAAAGGGCGTCAATGTAGTTTAATCTTAAAAATAATTATCAAACTGATTACATATGCCCTTCATTTCAAAATAGGGAAAAAAATGCCAAAATACAAAGGGATATTAATCTTTTTATATCATTTGTTTTAACTTAATTCAAAAACTTATACTTTTGGTTTTTTATCTCATCAAATATCAGATTAGATGTTATAAACAAATTTATACTTTATCTCAGTCAATAATTGATTTTGACTTTTTAAAAGGATTAAGCTATCCTTGAGTAAAAGTAGGAAAAATGCCAAAATACAAAGGGAAAAAACTATCCTTGAGTCAAAGTAGGGAAAAAATGTCACAATACAAAGGGATATTTATCTTTTTATTCCCTTTGTTTTAGCCTAATTCAAAAATTTATACTTTTGATTTTTATCTTATCAAATATCAGATTAGATATTATAAACAAATTTATACTTTATTTCAGTCAATAGTTAATTTTAACTTTTTAAAAGGATTAAACTATCCTTGAGTAAAAGTGAAAAAAAATTAAAAATTTCAAAAAATAAGAAGAAAACAACAAAAAACATAAAACATTAATTTTTTTAGAGTATTCTATACATTTTTAAAGTTAAAAATCTTATTATTAAGTTTTTTTTTTTTTTTTTTTAAGTTCATAAAGCTCTCTTACTTTACAATGTAAAGTTATATTGGACAATTTTTCAGTCAAAATTAAAGATTGATCAAAAAAATATATAAATTTATATATTAAGTCTAATATTAAGATATATATTTGATGAGATCTAACCATCAGTATAATATTTAAATAAACCTAAAATATAAGATATAAGAAAATAAATAACCCAGATAGAAAATTAAGGACCTCAGTATCAAGAAACTCGGTGGGCAATTTTAAATCTTGCGGGCCAATCGGTAACTAAAACTGGTTGAGATTTTGCATATCTTCTTCATCTTTTTTTCTTCCTCCTTCATAAAAGGTTACTAGTATGAAATGTTATAATTTTAAAAGAATGTGTTTATAGCAACCCTTAAAAATTCGTACCACACTATCACTTTCACTCGTATTACATATTTAACTTATATTACATTTAAACATATATGACGTTTAGAAAAATAAGTTTTGAAAAATAACATTTATATTTTAAAAAAAGACATTTATGGAAATTTACCAATACATTCGCAGGATCAATAAAATTCTATTCACTTTTCACGGTCATTATGGACCTTTTTCGCATTGATGCATAGTGTAGGAGAAAAACTCAGAAGGGCCAAAATAATGTTTTCAATAGAGCAGTTATCGCATTCGTATAAACATTTTGGCGGACTTATAACAAAGGATGTGTATCCTATAAAAATTATAGAGCAAAACCAGTTTAGTAATGTACTGTTTCCTTCAAGTAACCTTGGACAAAGAATATCTACAACTGTTGTCAATCTTTATCAGCACCTTCATCAAAAGCCGCAGAGCCAATGCGAAAGTCCAGTTGCTTCTGATGCTTCAATCGCCGACGCTCGTCAAAACTCTCCCATCCTTCACACTGTCGGAAAACATTCCAGTTATTCCGACAAAATTCCCAAACCACTGATTTCACTTAAACAATTAATGCACGGTACATACCTGACGAAGAACATCAATTGTGATTTCTGTGTTGTGCAAATCTAGTGTCGTCAGTTGCAGGCACATCTTGAATAGAGTTGAAGGAATGGATTTTAGCCCATTATTACCGAGATGTAATGACTGCACATAGCAGGAAGAGTGGAGTTTCAGTCAAAAACCAAAATATAGTTTCTACATATCCGTCGATGATCTACAAGAATTTGTACGGCTCAAGCTTGTGTTACATTTCATATTTGCTTAAGCACTACGTTTTACGTGTAATAAGAAAGTTGGACCAACATGTCTTAAGGACTGGTAAATATATACAGAGGCCAATGCAGCTTTCCTAAACTCTCTATTCTAATTCTTCAAGTGAGCGTTGAGAAGAAATTGCACGACAGAAAGACAATGGGTGTACATACTAGCTAGTTGGATCGGACCATACTAAGCTAGTCGTTACACCAAAAGGAGGAAAAGAATAGTTACGTTTCAAAGTCTACAGAAAATGGAGCAGAAAGAATCTCAAAGAAAAGAAAAACACACGGACCTTCAAATTATGCAAATTTCCAAATGTATCAGGCAACTTGGACAAAAAGTTTGCTGAGAGATCAACCTGCATTGAATTGGAAACAAGTCAAGCAAAGAATTATCCATTCCCCCCCAAACCCCAAAACCACAAAAAAAAAAAAAGAAAAAAAAAAAAAGAAAGAAAGAAAGAAAGAAAGCCAAGCTCACAGACACGCATCATAAAAGGAATAAAACCAGACTAGTACAGCAATAGGTTTGTACTATCCAGGATTTCTTTTCTATTCTTTTTTTTTTTATTTGTTCTTGTTTGGGAGAATGCATAGGTTAGAATGGATAACACAGAGTTGGAAGCACAAAGAGAAATATTACCTCAATAAGGGCATTGCAATCCCCAATGCATGCAGGGACGGCACTTATCCTGAGCAAAGATACATTTTTATCAATCAAAAGAAACCTATTTGGTAATCAGGATTAGATTTCCTAAGCCATCAAAGAGATCCCTAGTTTCCACTTCAAGGCATTGGGAAGCACCATAGAAAATTAAAACATAGTAATATATATATGAAATATTCCGTCCTTCCATGCCCAAATGCAATTTTTGACAATCAAATATTCAACATACCAAGAAAGATTACTAAACAAAAGAACAAAATAAACATGAGAAGGGGAAAATTTTACAGGGAACAATTTTGTAAGGTTCGAGAGTCGTGGGGAAATAAGTCGTTATGTGGTAAACAGAGGGTTTCTGCTTTCTAGTTTTTAGGCATTACCTATTACTGTTAGCTTTCAAAACTTCAAGCTGACTTAAAAGTCCTATTTCATTAGGGAGGCTAGTCAACTTGTTGTTAGCAACATGAAGTTGCTTAAGTGAAGTCAACCCTCCTAAAGCAGCTGGCAAAGTTGTTAAACTGCACAAGTAGTTAATAAAAACAAACATCAGTTCACAAAGGAAATGGAAAACTGATAAGAAACTGTCTCTAAAATTCAGGCTAGGAATAATCTGTACAAGAGAGTAGACAATAAGCGTTTTTGTTCGTCAGGTATGCCACTCTTACTTACATGAACGCATACATCTTTGCAAAAAGTGAATAAAAATCTTGGCAACACGCCAAGTTGGCGGCCTTAGGGTTTGAACCCCAGATCGTGTGGAACCAAACATAAACTTGGTTGCTTGGCTAACTCCTCAAGATAGAAATGAATAATTTAACAATTTAAGCAACGTCTTTTTCTCATCCGTAGTTGTTTTGGCATTCAACTTCATAATGAATAAAACAAGCACCAAGCCAATAAAGTCAAAATGAACTTACTGGTTTTGATTCAAAGACAGAACCGTTATATACTTTAAACATGCCAGTCCTTCCCAGCTAATGGATCCATCCATCATGTCATTTGCATTTAAGAACAATTTCTGTATAGTTTTGAGTATAGAGTGGAAGTTTCAGAATTTATTTGAGAAGTTCACAACAAAAAGAAGAAATTATCCTATACCTGAATTTTCAAAGAACCAATTTTAAGAGGAACTTCTTGAATGGAATTGTTGCTGAGATCAAGAACTCTAGCAGAAGCTTCAAAAGCCCAAACTTCATCAGGTATAGCCTTCAAATGCAACCAACAACCAACATTCAACTATTCAGAAACCCTAAGTCCTTAGAACACTTTGTTGCAAGAAATTTAATCTAATTTCTAAATTCATATTGTGCTTCCCAACATATGCAGAACGGTCACATTGAATTTAAAGAATATTCATCTCATAATATCATCTTCAACTAACAGATAGCCAACCACTTGTTTCGCAATCGGGATCCATTTGCAAGGAAATAGTCAACTATGTGAAATATAATTAGCACCCTGCCACTCTCTAACCAAACAGTAAATATGGTTGACGTCTAAAAGGATGAACATTGCTGACAACTCAAGTGACTATCCAAACATAAACTGATTTCTTATAGTTATACCTTCAAGTTGCATTCAGACAATGCTATAACTCCAGTAGTCTTCCAACGTTCCCACCGGTTTTTATGCAGAGCATCTGGCTTCCGTTCTTTTAAATGTTCTTTTCCCAATTTACTAGCATATCCGGCCCTTGACACCAGACGGGTTTGAGCTTGTTTAAGTACAGGGCCCTCCTGTAAGAACCCCCAAAATCAACATTTTTTTTTTATAGAACCCAAAATCAACAAATTACACTGAACATATATTATACTAAAATCTCATCCATTTGTTCCTAGAATATATATATATATATATATATATATATATATATATATATATTCCCACTCATATAATTCTTCAAGAGTTCTTTAAACACCTATACCATATTCAATTACTAAAAACTAAACCTTTCTTGTCCACAAATTTGTATGAAGCCTTCAAGAAATGATTTTTGCAATTCTCATGAAATTTTTCCACTTGATGGCAATAATTGGTCCAAATATTGAAATGAAATACCCCGTGGTGCAAGCCCTGGGAAGCCATGAGCATGATCTTGGACCCATTGGTGACCTCAGATGCCCTAATCGTCATTTCGTCCACCAAAAGCTTCCCTAGCAAAACCGACCGCACACAGCAAAAAAAAAAAAAAAAAAAAAGCCAATTTTCAACAGCTCAAGCTAGAGAGAGAGAGAGAGAGAGAAGGCATGGATAGAAAAAATCTAGAGAGAGAAAGTAAAGACAGAGGGATAAAGAGGGGACCTTTGAAGATGAGCTTTTGACCACGAGGGAGGACGTTGGTGAGAGGTTGAAGAAGAGACTTGAGGTCTTTGATGGTGGAATCCGGTGATAGAGCGATCGGAATCAATCCTCCACTGAACTTCACGTTTATGGTTATGGTGCCATCTTCATCTGCATTCGAAGAACCGCCTTCCATGGCCGTCGTCTTCTCCTTTCTTGCTCTGTAATCTTCTATTATTTATTTTATTAAAGTTTTCCGTTCAAATACGACTATAGAAGAACATTAGGTAGTAAATGCTTAGTATCCATCTGTGATCTGTTAAGCAATCAAATTTTGTCCCCAAAGAAAAAAAGGGGTTTCGGTATTATCAAAGGAGAAAAAAAAAGGAATGAGTTTTGGCTATTGATTAAAAACTTGGGAATTCTCCCTAAAAAAAAGGGAATTCTTCCTAAAAAAAAGAAATTCTTGAGTAGGTATTTTTGCACTAGTGGTAGAACACGTTGTTTTAGTCATGAATTAATTTTTTAACGTTCTAATTTATGATTATCTACTATAAAAGTTTACAAGATGTGATAAATAATTGTTTCTAGTCGTATATCACACCGTTAACACACAGTTAACTAACGTTAAACGAGGTACTCTACATGTGGCATAAATTGTCTTCTCTAACATAAAGATTCTCTAAAAATAAAAGAAAGCTCTATATTCTATCGAGAATTTTTTTTCTCTATCTAAGAATTGGTCAAAAAAAGTAATAAAGAAAACAAAGTCTCCTTAAAAAAGATTACCATTGAATTTGGAAAAAATATTTTTTGTGAGCATGTGAATAAAGACTAATCGAAATTTAGCTGATCTCCGCTTGAGAACAAGTGCTTTATTAGGTTCTCTTTGTGAGTGTGTGGCGCCGCCCCCCCTCCCTTTGAGTCCAAAGTCTAGCACCACCTTCGGGTCTAAAGTCTAGCACCGCCTTCGGCCACTGGACTCGGGCGCGTGAGAGGAGGAGGTTGTTTTGTGTTGAGGCTAGATAAGGAGGAAAACCGACATGGAGGGGGCGTTCAACTGTAGCACCAAATAGGTAGGGAGCCGACGGATTTTTGTGTCAGTAAGTTCGAGGCGAGATGTTTGTGGCAGGCAATGGCGACACCTAATGTGGGTACGGGCAGGAAGAGCCGTGAACAGCCTGATTTAGTCGTGGTCAAAGGGGTTAAGGTGGGGAAAGAGATGTACAACAGGAGGAGGAAGAGGCCAGCGACGATCTAGATCCGGTGTGGGCAAGAGGGAGAAGGCAGCAGTAGCCTGTATTTAGCAACAATGGAGCTCTCATAGGAAACGAGCCTTGGTGCACTGGCCTTAAGAGTAGGTCAGAAGGGCCGGTTAGCTGGAGATGGGGATTACCACAGATCAAACTAATCCACAATCAGTTGGAAGCTAAGGATATGGTAGCTACTGCAATGGACTATTCTCTATTAGGGTTTTAACTCAATGCTTTTTGTTTTGGTGTTTTTTCGTTTACTCTATGTTCATGTTGTATGAAAAAAAGAAGGGTGGATGGGCAGTCATGGTCTTCTCACCTCCTTTTTAGCTTTGTTTGTTTCCTATGCTTGTTAACAACGGTAGGTATGTATGCCAGCTAGACTGTTGTCTAGTCCGCGTTGTTTGTATTCCTCTGTGAAAGGGTTTGATTTCAGTCAACTGGTTTAATTCACCGACTATTGTAATGCCTTATAATGAGCCTTGTTGAGTTCTAGTCTTTGTATCAACTGGATTTTTTCCCCTTTAAGTCTCAATACTTAAAATTTGATCGCAGTCTCAATACTTAAAATTTGATCTTGTGCGATTGTAGTCCTTATTGGTGGATACAGTCAATGATTAGAATTAATTTATCTAAGTTTATAATCTCTTGTTTTAATGAAGTTTATATTTCAATATATATATATATATATATATATGTCACTAGCACAATTAGGGCTGACAATTCGTGTTATGTGTTGTGTTTGTGCCAACACGATAACAACACGACACGATTACGCTGAATACGAACACATACCTAAAATATAAACATAAACACGACATGTCTATAATACGTATAACACGATACAATTAACACGATTAATAAACACGTATAACACGACACAATTAACACAAATTAATAAACGTACCAAAAATGACTAACACGTATAACACGATACAATTAACACAATTAATAAACGTACCAAAAATGACTAAAATGTATAAGGCGACATAATTAACACGATTAATAAACATACCAAAGATCCGATTAATAAACATACCAAAGACTCGTTTACAACACGTATAAAATAACACGATTAATATTTGTATTCAAACCAACCCACTTATAACACGATTACTATTTATATTTGTACCAACCCACTTACAACACAATTATAAGTAACATTCATACCAACACATTTATAACACATAACACAATTAAATTACTTAATATTTATTTTTTATTATATAGTTTTATATTTTTTATTATAAAATTATAATAATATTTATTTATTAGATGTTTTAAACTGAATTCTCTCTTCAATATTTTAAAAAGCCCAATCTTTTAAAAGAGCTCAAATTGAAGGACTCTTAATTTAAAAACATTTGGCTTAACTGGCAACCAAAACCGAGTGCAGTTGCACGGGTAGTTCATCTTATATAGAGAAAGTTGTAAAAGATTCTGCTCTCCTCTTTCGATGTGGGACTTTTGTGCATGAGTAAAAAAAACATAATAAATATAAAAAAGGCATTTACTTAACACTAGTTAGCAACTAGTTTGGGGGTGAGGCAAGCAACAAACATATTTTAAATGCAATGTTCGATTCCTTGCCCTGCAAATCCGTAAATCTTTTGTTTTAAGGCTTTTTTTTTTTCTATTTTAAGCTTATATTATTTAATATATAAATATATATTTCTTGATTGATTTTATTGATATTTTAGTAGAAATATAGGTTTAAAATTGGGATATTTTTTGTATAATTGTATTTTTGGTATAATCACTTAACTTAAAAAACTTAAAAAAAGGTTTTTTAATTGGCTTAAATTAAAAATTAATGTTACATATCCTAGGTATATATTTTAATAATAATTAATAGAAATAATGGTTTATAAAGTTATAAAACACATCTTAAACTTAATTAATTAGTTTCAACAACCTATTACTTTTGATTACAAATTTTACATTATATATTTTCTTGTATTTTATTTTAATAAATATACTTGAAATATATTTCTTTTACTAAATATTATAGTTATAAAACGTGCTATAAACGTGCGGGTCTTGTCGTGTTGACACATTTACTGCATGTTTAATTAAGCGTGTTAAACGTGTTAGCACGAATCCAACATATTTATTTTCGTGTTATTCGTGCCAACTCATTTATGACCCAATTAATATACGTGCGTTTCAAACCTGTTTATATTGTGTCGTTTTCGTATAGTGTCATCGTATCGTATCCGAAATTGCCAGCTCTAAGCACAATCCACAACATTTTTTTTTTAATTCATTGCTGCTAGCTATTCTCTCGAACTAGAAATCACTGCAGACGACCGACTTATCACCACAAAATTTTAACTAAGTTGAAGTTGAAATACAAAAATATGAAGACATTGAATCATAATCAATGAATACTAGAATCAGAAATATTTTCTGCCACGTCATTTTGTTTTTTGATAATTGACATGTCAACTTTAAGGTTAATTAATTAAATACAAGCCGTTCGTTATCTAATTGACAAGTAGTCTGCTTTATTGATTATGTTTGTCAATAAACTATTTTATTATGGTAATTCTCAAACCATTTTATAATCAGAGTTTTCGAGAAGAAAAAGATTTCCGTCTAAAATTTAAATGTAGATGAGTCACGTTAAATGTACACGAGTCACGTTGTTTTGGCGGTGCAAATGAAAAATAAGTCACCTTTTAGTTTTAATTATTTATCATTTATTTTTATATTTTTAGAAACTATAAAAATATGTTTTAAATTTAAAAAAACTTGTTTAAATTTTATTCTTTATACTTTTAAGACTTAAAAAAATAGAGATAAGAAAAATATACCTCTAATTAAACCGAATTTGTTTCTGAAATTTATTTTTCTTCTTGAAAAACATTTTCACATTAAAAAGCTAAAAAAATTAATATTTCCCTTAAAAAAATTAACTTTTTCTTTTATGATTTTATGTTTTTCAATCTATAATATATTTTTCATAACTGTTTAAAAATAGATATTTTGTTTTGCCTAATTTTTTATTTATGATGATACATTTATAATTTCAAAGAACAAATAGACATGTTGAGAAATAGTTAAAAAGTAAAGAGTAAATTATGTATTTAATCCAAAAAAGGCCAAAACCAGAGTCAAATTCTTAAAAAAAACAAAAAAACAAAAAAACAACAACAACAAATTGAACGTAAATTTCTCTTATTCTAATAAGCAATTTACAAATAGACCAAACACTTGCCATAGCCTCTTTGTTGACCATCTGAAGAAAGGTGTTACCAACTACCAAAGGAAGAAGAAAAACTTGCCCCCTGTTTTGTTCGTAAATCTTTTTACCACAGTAATTTTCTAGCAAATCTATGACCAAGCAGGGGTAAATTTAGAAACACCACAAGACCATTCAATCAATCATGTTGCACTTTAAGAGTTAAAAAAATGTAAAAATTTATTGCAAAGGAAGTGATATGGCAATGGTGCCATCTTTTTTAATCATCTGCTTAGGTAGAGCCTTATGTGGTGCTTTTTGTTAGGGCTAAACAAAAACCGCCTCGCAACACCCACCTATCCACAGCCACACCCGCTTCTTTCCCAAAAAAGGGTTCCATGTTAGCAACCCACCTACGGGCGGGTTCAGTTTTGAGATTTAGGCGGCGGGTTCAACCCGAACCCGCCTGCCTATGTATTTTTTTTAAAGTGATTTTACAAGCAAAAGATAATACTCTCATATCAAATTAAAGATTCAGGTTAGCTATTTCTTTCACACTTTCTTTATGTATAGTAACATGAAATGTATATTTGATTATCAAGAGAGAGAGAAAAAAAAAGCCCTGTAACCTAGCCTGTCAATATTTGGTTGAACTCACAAGCAAACACACTAGGATAATTAAGTTTGACTTAGTGTTTTTTTTTTTCTAAAAACACATTCAAAGTACATGGAATTTTTATTTTTCTACAATTTTTTTTTTCAAAAAGCCTAAAAAATTAAATTGGGCTATAATATAGACTCAAATAGCCTCAACCCGTCCACACCAAAACCGAAACTGCTCACCATTCCATGGGCGGTTTGCGAGTTGGTTAATCGCCAACCCGCAATCAAAAAAATGACTCGTATTCACCTAAAAACAGCCAAACCGTCTACTGTTTTTTCCTATTTTTTGTGTTGTGGGTCTTATTATATTGCCTAAAATAATTTCATATTGCATTTGCAATTTTCTCCTGAAAAAAGCGAGAACTCTTGCATTCCTCATCAACAGTTTGCGGACCCATTCCACGCATTTGCACAAAAACTGTTTATCTGCATTTGGGATTTACCCTCTTTTTTTTTTGGTGGAAATTAGAAGATTAGATTGGATTGGACTTCCTCTGTTTCACCTTCCTTTTGTTGGCTTGATCCGTAAAACAGGACCTGGTTTGCTTTTCTGCTTCGACCAAACCTCTTGTCCCAATCCAGGTTGGTGGGGCCTCTACAAATGGGCTCACCAAGGAAAGACCATGTGAGAGATCAATCACGTGAGATGTGAGTGACCATGTCTCTCTCTCTCTCTCTCTCTCCCTCTCTATCTCTCTCAACCTCAAGTACAACGTTGAAGTAACACTTATCACTCCCAAAAAAAAAAAGGTGTAATTTGTTGTCAACTCCTTGACAACACTACCCCTGAAGTCTTTTGTGATCGATCCGAGATCTTCACATAAATTTTATGTTTTATTATAGAAGTTCTTAAAATCTCTATAGAGAAACTTCTGGTTCAGGAATATAGTTCAAATCAAAAAAATTTTGATCCAAACCAACTGTTTTTTTTACAAAATTTAATCTGTTAATTTTTTTTTTTAATTCAAGCCATTTGTTAAAACTCTTTGAAACGGACTTGAATGGTAAAAGGGCAATGCTAGAGTTTGGTTGCTAGAACATGGTTACGTCCAATACCGTTGTGCTTAGGGGATAATTTCTCAAATCTGATAAGACCTCCAAACTAGACACATGTGTAGTAGTGCCATTTTGCTATCAACAAAATGAATGAGACTAGCAACTCTAACAAAAAAGAACAAACAAGGGGTTATGGAGTCCATTTTTAGGCCAACAACATTTTGGAGGGAAATCACTTAATTGTACATGTATAAAAATGCAAAATTGTGAACGGATTTTGCCAGCTCAAGATGAAGAAAAATGGAATACGCTTTTATGTTATTTGGCCTATAATAGAAGTGGTACCAAAAAGATAAAAAAAAAAAAAAGCTTTGGTGTACAGTTTATATAATTAGTTATAACCGTAAATATTATAACATATAAAAATTTTATATTTTAATAATTTTTTTTAATTATAATATATGAAAATTTTATATTATTTTTAACCGAAAAACTACACAATACCAACTTTTGCTTTCTCTCTCACTGTTCTCTAGGCTGTTCTAAGATGTTAAAATGAAAGGAAGAAAGAAACGAAGAAGCAAGTGGGTTTTAACTTTTTTTTTTTTTTGCTCAGGGGCCACCATGTGAAACTTTTCAGAATCCACTCTCTTTTCTACCATCGACACTTTACCTCTTTTTTTACGAACAACAGGTATTCAGAACTGCAATAAAACATGCCTTGTCTCTCCACCACTGTAACACTAATTATTATTACAATATGGTCCCCATACACACGTGCTAGAGGGATGGTCATCCTTCGCCTGAATCTCTCTCTTTCTTTGGCACTTTTGACCCTTAAATTATGAGCATTATGTTATTTTAATTTCAAAACTTTTAATTTAAGAAATTATTTCTTAAACTTTTTGTTTTTTAACATTTTGATCCGAGTGGATGTAATTGAAAATTTTTGCATATGAGGATCTTTGGCTTTTGAGTTTTAACTAAAAAAAATCTAAAGCTCTCAACAATTACAATAAAAGTAGAAAATTATTACATACTATGATGATTTTGGTTCTAATCATACTTTTCAAACCTCTATAGTTTTATGATATGTAAGAAGTTCTCTTCATTGTTGTTAAAAACCCTTAAAAATTAGAACTTTTAAGTTTAGCACTTCATGCAAACTGTTTGAAAAAACTGAGTTACTACAATATTGAAACATGATTATTTCTGAAGGGTCATTCACCAATTTGTGTAAGGGACTAAAATTGTCTAAAAAAATCAAATTCTGCTTAAAATTTGTTAATATTAACACTTCGTTTGGTATGAGGGATCGAGAGTAGAAAGGATAGAGTGAGTTGGAGAGATGAAGAATATAAAAGATGAAGAGGATTATGTGGTAAGAGGGAAGGATATTTTGGAAGTTATTTGTCTAACTACCATATTATTTATCATACTATTTGTTAATAATTTTTTTTAAGGATAAAAACTTTTTTATTTAAATTTAAGTGGATTGATTGGATCCCTCCACATTTGTGGAAAGGATCCAAATTGGCGAGTCCAGTGAGAAAGGTTGTCTCTCTATGTCTCCTCTCTTTCCTCT
>CAMOHE010050396.1:159079-169672 GCA_946598075.1 Artocarpus hirsutus | reverse complement strand
CTCACCAAGGAAAGACCATGTGAGAGATCAATCACGTGAGATGTGAGTGACCATGTCTCTCTATCTCTCTCTCTCTCTCCCTCTCTATCTCTCTCAACCTCAAGTACAACGTTGAAGTAACACTTATCACTCCCAAAAAAAAAAAGGTGTAATTTGTTGTCAACTCCTTGAGAACACTACCCCTGAAGTCTTTTGTGATCGATCCGAGATCTTCACATAAATTTTATGTTTTATTATAGAAGTTCTTAAAATCTATATAGAGAAACTTCTCGTTCAAGAATATAGTTCAAATCAAAAAAATTTTGATCCAAATCAATTTTTTTTTTTTACAAAATTTAATCTGTTACTTTTTTTTTTTTTTAATTCAAGCCATTTGTTAAAACTCTTTGAAACGGACTTGAATGGTAAAAGGGCAATGCTAGAGTTTGGTTGCTATAACATGGTTACGTCCAATACCCTTGTGCTTAGGGGATAATTTCTCAAATCTGATAAGACCCCCAAACTAGACACATGTGTAGTAGTGCCATTTTGCCATCAACAAAATGAATGAGACTCGCAACTCTAACAAAAAAGAACAAACAAGGAGTTATGGAGTCCATTTTTAGGCCAACAACATTTTGGAGGGAAATCACTTACCTCTCTGTTTGGCAGTGGTTCTAACCACTCAGTTTCTACCACAAACTCAGTTATAAATAGTATAAAGTTCTCACATGCTACAATAACAATAAAAAAAATTACTACAGTATAAAGCTTTCATATGCTACAGTAAAAATGGTTCTAACAATTGGTTTTCACCCCTCTTTCAAACACCCTTTTAATTGTACATGTATAAAAATGCAAAATTGTGACCGGATTTTGCCAGCTCAAGATGAAGAAAAATAGAGTACGCTTTTATGTTATTTGGCCTATAATAGAAGTGGTACCAAAAAGAAAAAAAAAAGCTTTGGTTTACGGTTTATATAATTGGTTATAAATGTAAATATTGTAACATATAAAAGCTTTACATTTTAATAATTTTTTTTATTATAATATATAAAAATTTTATATTATTTTTAACTAGAAAGCTACTTAATACCAAACTTTGCTTTCACTCTCACTGTTCTCTAGGCTGTTCTAAGATTTAAAACGAAAGAAAGAAAGAAACGAAGAAGCAAGTGGGCTTTAACTTTTCTTTTTTTTTTTTTGCTTAGAGGCCACCATGTGAAACTTTTCAGAATCCACACTCTTTTCTACCATCGACACTTTACCTCTTTTTTTACGAACAACAGGTATTCAGAACTGCAAAAAACACATGCCTTGTCTCTCCACTACTGTAACACTAGTTATAATTACAATATGGCCCCCATACACACATGTTAGAGGGATCGTTATCCTTCGCCTGAATCTCTCTCTTTCTTTAGCACTTTTAACCCTTAAATTATGAGCATTATGTTATTTTAATTTCAAAACTTTTAGTTTAAGAAATTATTTCTTAAACTTTTTGTTTTTTAACATTTTGATCCAAGAGGATATAACTGAAAATTTTTGCATACGAGGATCTTTGGCTTTTGAGTTCTAACTAAAAAAAAATCTAAAGCTCTCAATAATTACAATATAAGCAGAAAATTGCTACATATTATGATGATTTTGGTTCTAATCATACTTTTCAAACCCCTATAGTTTTATGATATGTAAGATGTTCTCTTCACTGTTGTTAAAAACCCTTAAAAATTAGAACTTTTAAGTTTAGCACTTCATGTAACTATTTGAAAAAACTCAGTTACTACAATATTGAAACATGATTATTTCTGAAAGGTCATTCACCAATTTTCGTGTTAGGGACTAAAATTGTCTAAAAAAATCAAAATTCTGCTTAAAATTTGTTAATATTAACACTTCGTTTGGTATGAGGGATCGAGAGTAGGAAGGATAGAGTGAGTTGGAGAGATGAAGAATATAAAAGATGAAGAGGATTATTTGGTAAGAGGGAAGGATATTTTGGAAGTTATTTGTCTAACTACCATATTATTTATCATACTATTTGTTGATAATTTTTTTTAAGGATAAAAACTTTTTTATTTAAATTTAAGTGGATTGATTGGATCCCTCCACATTTGTGGAAAGGATCCAAATTGGCGAGTCCAGTGAGAAAGGTTGTCTCTCTATGTCTCCTCTCTTTCCTCTACTCCCTCTAGTTAAACAATATATTTATCCTTTCTCCCACAGCTCTCCCTCCACCCTCGTTCCTTCCTTTCATCTCTCCCTCCTACCAAACATAGCATAAAAATTCAAAGATTAAAATGATGTAATTTTTATAATATTCAAGGTCTGCTAATACTAATAATCTATTCTTTATTTCTCTTAAAAAAAAGTCCATTCTTTTAATATATATATATATATATATATATATATATATTTTCTTCCATATCTTATTGTGGAACAGGGTTAGCTAGGAGAGGATTAATTGTGTGTTAGTTTCTGTGGTGTCAGAAGGGGAAGATGTTTGGCAAGAGCAAATATCAAACTGTTATTTAATGGAGTGGCCATAAATCACTAGGCTTCCATACTCTTTGCATTCAAAATGGAGCTTGTGCCATTAAATTTTCCCATTTTGAGAATTGACAATGGAGGCAAAAGAAAAAGAAACAGGTAATTTGATTTTTTATTTATTCCTTTTAGTGATTAGGGTTAATTGAATTCATGGTGACATGAGAGAAACAGTACCATGCCCATTTTTGCTTCCATTAATTAAGTTACTCAGCACATTTAAATGCGCATAAAGTTTTTTTTTTTTTTCAAATTCAAAAGCATTTAAAGCAAAAAAACTTCAACTAATTTTTCATCTTGGTTAGAAACCCATGAGATGATAGAGAGTCCAGATTTATTGACTCATTTTTTTGTCTCTTTGGCTGTCATTTTTTTATCTATTCTATACGTTATTTAAAGCTAATATCCTAGCCACATAAACAAGATTTAGACATTAAAAATAATTAAACAATTCAATTATGTGTCAAAATTTAATTAGATGGACAATGAGAGAGAGAAAAATGAGACGACAGATCTTGAATGATGAAGGCAATTTGAAGACTGCAATTTAGACAACAAAATCCAACTTTGTTTAAAGTATTTAACTTATTTAAATGGTCCAAAATCTACTTAAGTGAATTGGATTCTTATACCCTCACTAATTATGTGCAAGAGAGAGAAAAATTTTAAACAAAATAAAGAATTGTCCCGAAACGGACCAAGTCCATCGGCCCACAATATCGCAATATCTCTTTTAGGAGAATGATTATTGAATGAATCTAGTAAACGTAAGAGGACCTCTCGTTTATAATTGCAAATCTTGATTAAAACCAGTAAAAGTACCTCAAACTGCAAAATCAGAACCCCTCGTCCCTACTTAGCAAAAAGATTAATAACACTTTATTTGATAAGTTGGAACAGTACATTTATAGACTCCAGATTTTTATTTAGATACACAAATTCATCTAATTTATAAATTATTTATTCATGATTCTAGTGGTCAACTAAACAGACACAACACTCATATGAATACAGTATTAATATTATTGGACGAGAATTATTTGATAGTGAATTAAAATACCTTTCGGTTTGACATTTTTTTAGGTTGTCAGATTTTTATTAAAATTTTATTTATTTTATAACTTTTTAATTTTGATATGATTTTGACTAAATTTTATATTTTTATACATATGGTGAAATATTCCTAAAAATTTATTTAAAGAAAACCCCAATTAATTGAAAAAAAAAGAAAAGAAAAATTAGAAATTTACTCCCTTTAACTCAGTTTTAATTGTGTATTATTTTTACTTTTTGTTTAATAAACTAGTTCAAACTAATAATTGTATAAAGTTTTATATGTTATATAGTGTAAAATAAAAATTTATTACAATATAAAACTATCACATATTATCTTTTAAATGAGTTTGTCAAACGTCTCCTTGTTAATGAGACGAAGATAACCTGGAAATGTCTGAAAAATGACTCCCAAAATCTTAATAGCCATGTGAGTGTAATATTCCGTACTCCTTTACATTCCCTCACCAACAAGCGAGAGTGAAAAAAAAAAAAAAAAGAGAAAAGAGAAAAATAAAAAGCACCAATTTGGGAACTTGATCTATTAAACAGTTAATAAACCCTCCTATTAAAGCAAAACAAAGCAAACAAATACACCTCTCACAACTACCTCAACCAACTGCCTTACCCCTCCCCCCTGCAAGCCCTACACTCCCAATTCACATTCTCCGTTCCCCACCTCCAAATCCTCTCTCTCTCTCTTCTTTCTCTCTCTTCCGGGAAAGTTTTACGAGAAAAAACAGCCTGACTTGAACCTCCTCCGCCCCAAATTCTGCAAAAGTCACCAGCTTTTTTCCTTCCTTCCTCCTCCCCCTCCCCCTCCCTTCAAGCAATCAATAAACAAAAACCCATAAAAATTAAAAATTTCAAAAATCAATTTCTTTTTTTTGCTTGCGTTTCCGTTATCTACGGGGTCCGAATCTTCCCCTTATCTCCCGACCCGGCAAATGTGGCGGCCGTGGGGCAAAACCCCGACTCGTATAAACGACACGTCATCATCGCCGCCGCCTCATTTGTTCTCCTGCTCCTCATTCAAAGACGTCGTGAGCCTCTGCGCAGAGGATTCCTCCTCCCCTAACCTCGCCTCCTCCTGCGCCGCCGCCGCAGCCGCCACCACCAAGAAATCCCTCTCCGTCTTCCACCGCGTCCGAGTCGCCAACTCGCTCCTCCGCGCCTGGTCGACTCGCTCCCCCCTCCTCCTCCTCCCAGACGAAGAACCTCATCCTCCTCCTCCGCCGCCGCAGCCGCAGCCAACGATCTGCATCCCCGGCGCCGAGAAGCGCGTGGTGCTATACTTCACAAGCCTGCGCGTGGTCCGGTCGACGTTTGAGGACTGCCGCGCCGTCCGGCCGATCCTGCGGGGTCTCCGTGTCCCCATCGACGAGCGGGACTTGTCGATGGACTCGAGCTTCCTGGCGGAGCTGCAGCAGATTCTGGGACGGAAGAAGCTGAGTCTGCCGAGGGTTTTCATTGGCGGGAGGTACATCGGTGGGGCCGAGGAGGTCCGGCAGCTCCACGAGGCCGGCGAGCTCAAGAAGTTCGTGGAGGGCCTGCCTGCAGCGGAGCCGGGCCTGTGTGAATCCTGCAGTGGCTACAGCTTCGTCCTCTGCGAAGAATGCAATGGCAGCCGCAAGCTGTACTCCGAGAAGGCCGGGTTCAAGTGTTGCACCGCCTGCAATGAGAACGGTCTGATCAGGTGCCCTTCTTGTTCTTGGTCGCCAATTTGAGCCACATCTAGTTAATTAATTAAAAAATAAGAAAAGAAATAAAAAAAAGGCTCTTTTTTTTGTATTGTTTTTTTAGAATTGGTATGAACTGATCAGTTTTGTAGATTTTTTTTTTTGACTTTTGTGTAGTAAGAACGTGTAGCTCCACCAGCACATAATATGATAATTATATATTATATAAATATATATATATAGCGTGAGACGAAATGGCTGTATGGCACCCACCCAGTGAATTGTTGCTGCTTTTGTGGAGATGAATGTTAATATCAGGCACTAGCTAACTTTGTTTCCTTTTTCTTCTTTTTATTTAAATCTTGCACGTGAAAAGGCAATGAAAATAAAGAATGGACGTTAGTGAAGCTCAATGTTGAGCTGTTTAGACTCTACTGTAATGGACAATTGAATTGAGGATTGTTTAAAGTATATTATTATGTTGCTAATTCTTGAGAAATTCCCAATTGGTAAAAAAAATTGTTAATTCTTGAACTTGATGGGGTAGTGTTTTGACCTTGGAGGCTTGGAATTTTAGTTGATAGTTGGATTTGGGACTGCCCAATTTTTTTGGAAGATACCATATTTTACTTCCTCCCTTCAATGTTATTAATCAATTTTTTTTGGCTTGCAAAAAAAAAATTAAAAAAAAAAGAATTTCCCAAATGGGATTATATTATTGAAAGGAGATTTGTTTAGGATTTCTTTATAGAGTGCAAATCCAATTGCGCCTGGTCTGGTTATACTTCAGAATGTGTGCTATAGTTGCTTCCTTTCTTCGAGATTGTCTCTCAGCTTATTAATTCGTTTCGGTTTGAGAATTTACTCCAGGAGCTTATTCATTTGCAGTAAACTAAAAATTCTGAACCTTATCGGAAAATTAGTCCTCCCAAGGAATTTAATTTCTATTGTTTAAAAATAAATTTATTCAACTCTTACTCCAGTGGTGGTTGCAAGAAAAAACCCGAAAACACCAGCGGTGTCTGACAAAGGTAAGCCCCACCCATGACGCGCGTACTGTGAGGGCTCGTTTGTAGGACCTATCTTCTTTTAATTTTTTCTTCGAGGTCCTACTTTTTCTTAATATGCGGTGTTGCATACCTCTAGTGTTGCTTAAAGTATTGCTCTAAAGCTTAACTTTCAGTAAGCATTATCCTATACATGATTCTTAACTTTCAGTAAGCATTATCCTATACATGATTTTAAAAGTTCTACAATCATCAAAATATAAGTAAAAAGGGTTTTTGTGTTGTTAATCCATAAATTATGAACATCTTGTCATTTTGGCCCATAAACTTTTAACTTTGACAGCTTACTCTTTGATTTTTTTTTTTTTTTAACAATTTTAGTCATCGACAACAAACCTGACAAATTACTGCTGAAATTTTCAGAAATAATCGGGTCTCAATGGCATAGTAACTGAAATTAATACAAAGACAAATGCAAAATGTTCTAGTTTTAAAGGGTTGTCAACAAAAGTAGAGAGTTTATTTTCCATTTAATCTAACGAATTTTGTAAAAAAATTTAGTTATTATGATACTAGGATGCGACTGTTTATGAAAAATTTTGAAAGTCTTCGCTTGATTTTACTATCAAGATCAGGACAGCCAAAGCAAAAATTTTAAAATAACTCGTCAAAATAAAAAATTTAGCGATCAAAATGACATAATAGGCTCGTAATTCATATACCAACTGCGTTAATAATCCAAACGAAAAAGAGAGTTGGTGGACTTTCGTGGGACAAAGGCTCTGCAGAGTGCAGACCGGATAACATGCACATGAAAACCCCCCCGGTGCAGGGCCACTAGGAAAGCTTTTCTTCCTGATGGGCAGACGGTAGGCCAATGAATTAGTGTACTCAAGAAGTGAAGTAACAGACACAAAATGAAAATACACAGTAAGTTTATGGCATGAAACAATTGATTAAAATCATATATATTGTAGCATATAAAAATTTTATATTGTAATAATTTTTTGCTTTTATTACAAGAACTTTTACTATTTTTAATTTAGAAGTTGATTAAAATCAACTAATGTCAAATGGGGAATCAACTTTCTTCTTTCTTTTTGCTTGATTATCTTCATTTGCTAACTCGTTACCAAATTTCCTTATAAGAAAAAATAGAAATAAGATGTATAGAATTCTGGCACGATTTCATGGCCACACAATCTAAAGCATTAAAGTCAATTCTCGAGAATTGTTCGACAAGGAAATGAATAACAATTGCATCTCTTATTACACCTAGCAACATTTAATGGGTGTTTAAAAAGAGGGTAGGAATTAGTAGTAAGAACTATTTTTACTGTAACATGTGAGAGTTTTATATTGTAGTATTTTTTTTATTGTTATTGTCGCATGTGAGAGCTTTTTACTGTTTATAATTGAGTTTGTGGTAAGAATTAAGTGGTGAAAACCATTATCAAACATCCCCTTAGTTTCAAGCTAATATGTAAAGTGAATTATCAACAGTTGGAATGCTAATTCAAACTAAAAATTTGTTAACAAAGTAAATTATGTGAGAAAAAATATTGTAATAAATTATAGAGCTAAAAAGTTTACTGATTGAACTGGTAAATCAAACATCACATCAGTGATTTTTTTAAAATAAATTGATTTATGATTGTTTAAAAATAAAAAATTGTCATATGGTGATACAGCGTGAAATTTCGCAAACGGCAACTCTACTCTGTCAATGCTATGTGAAATTAAATTTGTTCCACCATTGTTGCATTTGACAACTCAATTAGAGCAGCTGTGAAATCTCTTTCCGGCGATCAAACCAAGTAGTTATATTTTATTTCTTATTTTTTAAAAAAAAAAAAATTAACAAGGTGAGCTGCAACTCTCCATTAATGGATGGCTTGTCCGTATCTGCAGCTTATGACTTATGTTCCACTCTACCTTAATGCATTGTGGTGCCAAACTTTGATGTCTTGTTTATAAATATCACTGTTCTGTCACTCTCACTATTATTATCCTCATGGCCACAAATAGAAGAAGTCTACACAAAGAATTGTGCACTTTCGTTATTATTTCCAAACATACAGATCATATAGCACATTAGCTTATATCTCATAATCGGCTATCCGCGTTGCACAGGTTAATTTCCATTATTTTTTAGGAAAACTTAAAAAGACATTTGGATCGTCGATTTGAACTGAAAATACTCTAAGAGTTTAAACTTTATGAAAAAAAAAAGTTGTAAAATTGGTTCAAATTGGTAAGCTAAAACGTGTTATTATTTTCTTTTAAGTATTAAAAAACAGAAAAAAAAAAACATGAGAAATAAAAATTAAATTTAGTAGGAGAAAACATAGGAGGGCCAATCATGCATTGGAGTGGACAAATTCCGGAAGTCCTTCGCTTTTTCTCCCACCCCGGGATTTGTTGCCGCGATGCCAAGGAGATGTGAATGCTTCCAGCGAGAGAGAGAGAGAGACAAGGATGTAAATATTAAAAAACAAAAAAGTCGACAAGTAATATTATTAAGTAGTAACAGGCTGGGGTCTGACCTTGTGAGTCGAGTCTCCATCAATTCGTTGACACGTCAACTCCACCAGTGTTTTTTGGCCACACGTCCGTTCTGCACAACTGGAGGGGATTGGTTTCCATGGGTTTTGGATTATGCAGATAAGATAGATATTTACCTACTTACAGTATTCTGAAATATCTTAATTTTGCTTCAAAGTAATAGATTAAGAGGACGTCAAATTTTAATGATTCATTTTTAGCGTTTATTTGTCTATCAGATGATATAATAAAAATAACATATTTTTTTTTATAATAAGAGTTATATTTATTCAGTTGTATTATTTCACATCCTATATCTTTTAAACTTCTCTCAAATTATACATTCTTCAACCTTAATTTTTAAAATTAGTACTGCATCAAAATAAGTTATAAAATTTTGACGACCGAACTTTTCACTAAAAATTTATTTTGGGGCTCACTCTACCTTGAAAATCTATGTACTAACTTAGATTTAAGGGGTTAGTTAGGGTCACTTTCTAGTTTTAAAAATTCTTGTTTGTTGGATTTTTATTATTCATGTGGCATTGGAAATAATTGTTTTTAACCAATTAATTCAAAACATTATAGTATGTGAGAGCTTTATACTAAGGGGGTGTTTGGCAAAGTGGTTCCCACCACAATCTCAGTTATGAACAGTAAAAAGTTCTCACATGTTACAGTAACAAAAAACAAATTTGCTACAGTAAAAAGTCCTCACATGCTGCAGTAAAAAGTGGTTTCCACCACTGGTTCCTACTACTCTCCCAAACACCCTATAATTTGAATGCCAAACATAATAAATACTTACTTCAAGTTTGAATTTTCCTTCATATACATGGTGAAGTTTTCACGTCACTAAACTGAAATAGTTAGATAATATAACAACGCAAGAAAAGATTTGATGAAAAAAATAAAAATAAAAATTAACACTTGTATGCTTGTGACCTTGATCTAATTCAATTAGGAAATAAGAACCATGTTCAGCGACTAAGAAAGAACTTATAAGATATTTGACAGAGTGGTTAGAACTGTTAGTTGGAATTGTTTTTACTGTAGCATGAAAGAGCTTTATACTATAGCAATTTTTTTTATTGTTACTGTAATATGTAAAAATTTTACACTGTTTATAATTAAGAAATTGATCTAAACTACTTTTTGCTAAACAGCCTGTTAATATAACACTTACGTTATAACCAACAAGTAATCCTAACATTAATTTTGCCACTTAACATACAATAAGCCTGGATCCAACCATGATTTGATCATGTCAATTTTGCGCGGGTATCATGTATGGACAGCGACACCAGACATCGACTGAGATATTTCGATTTGAAAACCTGATGTAAAAATCCTGTCAGTTACTTAATAATTACGATATTAAACTAGCAGGTTAAACATTAGATATACTATCTGTATATATTTTAGCAAGTTTATGTTTGTCTCATTTCCAGTTCATGTTTATGTATGGCTTCTACATTGGAGAATATTTTGATAAAGACCTGCCAAGTTGCATCATTTTCTGATGATCAATAATTTGAATGAAGAGGAAAATTCACACGACGATCTTCCTCATGAGAAGCGGCCAACTGAGGAAGAACACTTTGGTGGGGCCTACAGGAGTGTACAAGTTTCAAGAAATTAATAAATTCTTCACGTCCAGAATTTGAGATGAAGGGAGCAATATAACAAAGTTTACATGAACCACGGACTTAGAGATGTTAAACGGGCCGAGTCATTTGGTCTGACCAATTTATTTTGGACCCATTAGCGTCGTGGGTCGTGGC
>CAMOHE010050396.1:106931-159059 GCA_946598075.1 Artocarpus hirsutus | reverse complement strand
TCACTGTTCTGTCACTCTCACTATTATTATCCTCATGGCCACAAATAGAAGAAGTCTACACAAAGAATTGTGCACTTTCGTTATTATTTCCAAACATACAGATCATATAGCACATTAGCTTATATCTCATAATCGGCTATCCGCGTTGCACAGGTTAATTTCCATTATTTTTTAGGAAAACTTAAAAAGACATTTGGATCGTCGATTTGAACTGAAAATACTCTAAGAGTTTAAACTTTATGAAAAAAAAAAGTTGTAAAATTGGTTCAAATTGGTAAGCTAAAACGTGTTATTATTTTCTTTTAAGTATTAAAAAACAGAAAAAAAAAAACATGGGAAATAAAAATTAAATTTAGTAAGAGAAAATATGGGAGGGCCAATCATGCATTGGAGTGGACAAATTCCGGAAGTCCTTCGCTTTTTTTCTCTACTCCGGGATTTGTTGCCGCGATGCCAAGGAGATATGAATGTTTCCAGCGCGAGAGAGAGAGAGAGAGAGAGAGAGAGAGAGAAGAATGTAAATATTAAAAAACAAAAAAGTCGACAAGTAATATTATTAAGTAGTAACAGGCTGGGGTCTGACCTTGTGAGTCGAGTCTCCATCAATTCCTTGACACGTCAACTCCACCCGTGTTGTTTGGCCACACGTCCGTTCTTCACAACTGGAGGGGATTGGTTTCCATCAGGTTTTGGATTATGCAGATAAGATAGATTTTCCGGCGAGCAAACCAAGTAGTTATATTTTATTTCTTATTTTTTTTTAAAAAAAATTTAACAAGGTGAGCTGCAACTCTCCATTAATGGATGGCTTGTCCGTATCTGCAGCTTATGACTTATGTTCCACTCTACCTTAATGCATTGTGGTGCCAAACTTTGATGACATATCTTAATTTTGCTTCAAAGTAATAGATTAAGAGGAGGTCAAATTTTAATGATTCATTTTTAGCGTTTATTTGTCTATCAGATGATATAATAAAAATATCATTTTTTTTTAAATAAGAGTTATATTTATTCAGTTGTATTATTTCACATCCTATATCTTTTAAACTTCTCTCAAATTATACATTCTTCAACCTTAATTTTTAAAATTAGCACTGCATCAAAATAAGTTATAAAATTTTGACGACCGAACTTTTCACTAAAAAATTATTTTGAGGCTTACTCGACCTTGAAAATCTATGTTCTAACTTAGATTTAAGGGGATAATTAGGGTCACTTTCTAGTTTTAAAGATTCTTGTTTGTTGGATTTTCATTATTCATGTGGCATTGGAAAGAATTGTCTTTAAACAATTAATTTAAAACATTATAGTATGTGAGAGCTTTAAACTGATTTAAATGCTAAACATAGTAAATACCTACTTCAAGTTTGAATTTTCCTTCATATACATGGGTGAAGTAGTTTTCACGTCACTAAACTAAAATAAAAATAAAAATTAACACTTGTATGCTTGTGACCTTGATATAATTCAATTAGGAAATAAGAATCATGTTCAGCGACTAAAAAAGAACTTATAAGATGTTTGACAGGATGATTAAAACTGTTAATTGAAACTGTTAATATATGAGAGCTTTATATTATTTATAACTAAAAAATTGATTTCTAACAACTTTTTGCTAAACAGCCTGTTAATATAACACTTACGTTATTACCAACAAGTAATCCTAACATTAATTTTGCCACTTAACATACAATAAGCCTGGATCCAACCATGATATGATCATGTCAATTTTACGCGGGTATCATGTACGGACAGCGACACCAGACATCGACTGAGATATTTCGATTTGAAAACCTGATGTAAAAATCCTGTCAGTTACTTAATAATTACGATATGAAACTAGTAGGTTAAACATTAGATATACTATCTGTATATATTTTAGCAAGTTTAAGTTTGTCTCATTTCCAGTTCATGTTTATGTATGATGGCTTCTACATTGGAGAATATTTTGATAAAGACCTGCCAAGTTGCATCATTATCTGATGATCAATAATTTGAATGAAGAGGAAAATTCACACGACGATCTTCCTCATGAGAAGCGGCCAACTGAGGAAGAACACTTTGGTGGGGGCTACAGGAGTGTACAAGTTTCAAGAAATTAATAAATTCTTCACGTCCAGTATTTAAGATGAAGGGAGCAATATAACAAAGTTTACATGAACCATGGACTTAGAGATGTTGAACGGGCCGAGTCATGTTGGTCTGACCAATTTATTTTGGACCCATTAGCGTCGTGGGTCGTGGCTATACTGGCCCATTTATACTTTATGACATCAGGCTCACCTCACAATTTATTTATATTTGTATCGTGATTTTAATGTGTATTTGTTTTACTCGTGTCAAATAGTAAAATTATAAATGAAAGATAAGTGTTAAACACAATAAAAATAATTTTTTAAAAAAGAAATTATATTATAAAAAGACTTTACAACATCAAAAACCTTGCTAAGAAAAAAACTTAAATGAGATAAAATCTAAAAAAATGAGTACATTATAACTCTTAGAAAATTATAAAAAGTACATAATAAAAGTGCAGTGGTGTCGTGTTATGTTTGTGCTTGTGCCACATTCTTAACCTATCGTGTCCAAAAGTCATGCAAGCCTAGTCCATTTATTAATAATCGTGTTAGGCTAGGTCCATTAATAATCGTGTTATGATATGCCCACTTCTTAATATAGTGTGTCCGGGCTGTGTCATTCTAATTTGCATGACCTGTTTTGTCACTTTTAATATGAGTATGAATGATCTGTTCCTATCTCCCACTTCTAAATTGATTAGTATCTTAAATGTTGTTAAAGGATCAAAAATATTGACGCAAATTCATGAGCTTCTTAACCCCTTCATTCCAGAAATAACAAACAATAAAATCATCTTCTAAATAGTGATAGGCTTTGAGTTTTTAAAGATTTAGTTGGTTGTTCTGGTCTCCTTCCCCAATTTGCTTAAGAGATTACTCAGTGAGCGCACCAGTCTTCTTGCAGATGGAAATATGCAACGTTCTTGAAGAGAAGACAAATTCGACTAAAACTAACGGTAGAATGTATTACTTAAGCATGTAAAATAAAATTGGTTTCAACCTATTCCAAACACCCGATAAATTTTTCATTAATATCACCTGAAGTGTGACTAGCCCTAAAAATAAGTAGATTTGGTGATTGTGAACACTCTAATAACGTGTTGGCATTTCAGTTTTAATCAAAATTTTTTATTATTACAGTGTAAAACTCTCGCATGCTACAGTGTTAAGAGAAAATGAATTACAGTATAAAACTCTTACACATACGACATGTAGTAATTTTAACCAAAATTGGTTCAAACTAATGGTTTGAACCAATGTTTCTAAACATCTTATAAAATGCAAAGATTAAGGGGTGCTACTACAGATTTATTTTTTATTTTTTGCCAGAAGGGGCGCTAGTAGAGATTTGGTTCATATGAGAAGAAACAGTTGATGGAGTGTCTCAGGAACTAGTCAAAGATAGGGAAAGCTTTTCTCAGGAACCATACGACACATAAAATCTCGTGTTAATTTGTTTTTGCAATATATATATATATCAAGAAAACAACTTTTGTGTACATATCTTATACGGTACCCTACCGTATAGTACATATATGGACAACACTTTGCAAAGGCACGTCAAGGAGAGTGATGTGTCGGTCACAAACTAATAGAAACTACTAACTTAGCACAGGATTGGTGCTCCAAGTATTATCCTTTGTTGTACGTTGCTTTTCCCAAACAAAATTTCGTTCCCCACATAATTAATGAGCTTCATGGTATGGTTCATTCTTCTGCTTTGCAATTATGAATGCCTCATTCTGCAGATAAATGTAAATTAAAGATTTTCATTTTGATGCCTAACTATACCATTAATGTTGTATGCTCATATCATCTACGGGTGTAAGAGTATAAAGAGAAAATTAGAGATCTCATATTGGTTTAAGTATTTATTATAAGTTCTCAAAATATTTTATGTTTAAGCACAATTGATCTGTCGTTTTAACCATTTGCTCATCTAGTAGGCATAATTTTCAACAGTGATAGCTTGAAATTCATATTTTGATTATCTTATTTTGATTATTTATAAAAGAAATCTTGAAATTCATCAATGGGACAGAAAAGGCGTTACTCAATTTTACTCAAAGAACGAGCCCAAGACTTAGACATGAGTTACCAAGATTCAAACGCCTAAATATTTTTTGAAGCCAAAGAGAAGACTGTTCTTACCATTAGATTAATCCATTGGTGATATTATACTCCTCCCTTTGATTAACAATCTTACTAGAGAAATAGGCAAACCAATTCATGTGGTTTCATATGACATGTAGTAATATCCATGGGAGCAAACCTGAACGCAGAAACTCAAGGTATAATTATTTTTTTTTTATTTTTTTGGTAGTTAAGGTATAAATTTTTAGAAGTGGACATATAATTGAGAAAAGTTTAAACAAATTTTCTATGAATTAGGTGGTAGGGTCTACGGTTCTAATGCGACGAAAGAAATAAAATTTACACTTGCATTACACTTCTAATTATGTAATTTCAATCATAAATATTATAAAACTCATACGTTACAGTGCATGGTTTACATGGAATCCTCTGGTCCATGGCACAAAACCATTCCAAGTGCTGGAAATATTATGACGTTACCGGGCAACGGATCAATGATTAATAACGTACTTGTACGTATCTATATTGTACTCCGGTAATAAAGTGATAAATTTGCTAGCTTGGAAACTTGTTAAACTGGAATGAATATGAACCGGCCCCCATGCACATGCATATACACCGTAAAATTGTACACTCATTATATCCATCTGACAGAAATACTGCTCATTATAAATTGATTGATTCTGAGTCGAATTGCATCCCGTAGGCCATCCACTGTCACGTTGTTTTCACATCTCAAACGAAAATTGTAATGTTCGACGACGGCTAAAACATGCATATACAAGCTATACGAACACACACACATAAATAAATATACATGTATCATGTATGTATTATATAACTCTAAGAAGCAAAAATAGGTGCGATCTAAATAAAATAGGAACGTTAGGGGAGAGAGATGGGCTGTCGTTTCCGCGGAGAAGCAGTAATTAGCTCAGCACTTAAACCCAAATAGCGTTTTTTTTTTTTTTTCATTAAGGCTATAAAAAATCAAAGATTCTAAATTTATGCTTAATTCTTACAACTTTTTTTTTCCCCAAAATTATCACCTTTGACCACAGAAGCCTTCGAAACATAGTTTAAATTTTAAAATTGTGGTTCAAACTGATTTTTTTTACAGTATTTTTTTTATAAAATTTAAATTTTAACAAATTTTAGTTTAAACTCTTAGTTTGAACTACATTTTCAAACAATCTACAAACGTGCTTAAATATAGAACATTTTAGGTCTTTTTAATAGTGAAAATAAACCTTTGACAGAAAAAAAAAAAGATTTAACATGAATTTTAAATATGAAATATAAATACAGTTCAAATTACAAAGTATCATCTTTTGATAACCCGAAAAATGAAAAAAAAAATCAAAATAAACAATCTGATGAGTAACCGAATCGCTTGTTCCAAAATTACTCGGCTAAAGATGATGACTAGTTAAAACCAGTCACAGAATTCCAAAATTTTCAATAATGGCTGATTCAATGTCGCTGGATGAACAGATTCTGAGCCATTTTCCAATAAAAGCATGGGGGTTGAGTAGTCTATTTCCAAAAACCCCACTATCAGGTCATGAGTCCGACTCCATTGATCAGAAACGACACCTATAAAAATTAAGAAGCAAGCAAATTAATGAGGTCCAAGACCAGACTATATTTATATATTGTGGTACATATGTGTATGTTGTCATGGGTCCGGCTAGTTATATATATATATATATCCAAGCGTACGACAAAAAGTCTCCCCTTTGGGTATGGTGGACAATCAATTCTGGGAATTTTGTGTCAGCACTTGCATTTATACTAATGGTACTGTTATATAATATTGGTACACATGACTTGGGAATTCTTTGATTTCTTGCAGCAATGAAGATGTACCATTCCACTTTAGAAAACAAACCGGATAGGAACCGTCCATATTGTGTAGAATAACCATATCACAATTTTGATAGCATACATTAGCTACTGGTAAGTTTGTGTTTTGAAACGATTAATATCAAGCATTGTTAGTTTTGAATTAACTAACAATTATAAGCTAGATTGAAATCACTAACACCAATTTAATACTTGCGTTTTGGCCGGTCTAAGTTACTAAACATCTTATATACTATCTTGAGTTAAAAAAAAAGAGGATGTGTTTATCAAATCATAAGGATATATAATTAGAAAGGAAGGTAAAATATTAGAATAAAAATCATTCATCTGTTTCTATTGTTACTTATTTATTTGATAATGTAATATAAAACAGTCTAATTTCATTTCTAATCTGTATTAAACTAGAAAATAGTAACTTTATTGATATAATTACTAAAATATATTTTTATAAAATTATAAATAAATATGATATTTATTTCCGTTCATAAAAAATACAAAGTTGCAATTTTATTTCCTTGCTTGGTCCTGCAGAACTCTTTTTAATTATTTAATAAGTAGACACTTTATGAAAATTTAAACTTAAATCTTTTCCATACAATCAAACAAACTCACCCCTAACAAAAATAATATTGTACCTTACCAGAGTCATATTCAGTATAGATTGATAAGCTCATCATGATCTAATTGCAGAACCGCACCTGTCTATACAAATCTAACCTCATAGTACCTATCTTCCACGCTACGTGTTACCCGATCTAGTGAACCTAACTCCATTACTCCTTGGGCTTTTTAACATAACAGCAAAGGCACACAAGAATAGTGAAACAGAAAAAGTTGCATTTAATACTGTTGGTCCACATGCCACACGAGCTTGAACGAGAAGCGTGTCTGGGACATATTATTGATTTGGATGCTAAAATTTATTTATTGATAAGAAAAATTTACTGTTGACAGAGAACCCATTCTAGAACTTTGACAAACTGATATGAATATTGTACTGTGCAGATTTTAAAAATAATGCAGGCATTATGATTTAGTAATAGATGGTGTGGACCAATTCAAAACTTGCGCCTGCTTTTGGCACTGTGGCGGATTAATTGAAGAAAAAGAAAGTAAAATCTTAGTTGTTGTTGGTTTTTTTTTTTTTTAAATCACTCTTATTGTATCTTAATCATATGAAGATTTATATGTAGAGAGAGAGAGAGAGCAGTAGATATGTTTCTATTAGGAAAATTTTACCATATAATAAGCTACGGATTATTTGCCATTTAAAAGACCATTTTTCTGAATGTCATGTTATGTCATGCTTAGCACCTCCCAACTTCTGTGGTCAAATAAAGTGGATAAAACAGAACTGAAATAGTACAACAGGACTATTAGGGTGTTTAAAAAAACAGTTAGAACTAAAATTTTTGATTTAAAAATTATAATATGTAAGAGTTTTATATTGCAGTAATTTTTTCGTTGAGTGTTTTATACTATTTGATAATTAAAACTAATCCAACCGAAGTACCAATAGCCTAATATATATGCATATATATATATATATATATATATATATTCAGAATTTAGGAACTTTCCGAATAATGCGAATATATATAAACAAAAGAGAGAATGGAAAAATTACATCGCCAGCCGGAGGATTTCAAAAGGAAAATTTCAAAGAAGATAAGAACAGGTGGCACGTTAATTAAGATAACCTGACCCAGAAGTACTCAAAATAAGAACAATGAGGTGTCTGCGTGACTAGCAATGCCGTAACTTTGAGGTAGTATTCTATCCTCCATTATTTCAAACGGTCGGTCATGCATGTTCTTCAAAATACAAGAAAAATACCCACCAACATAAAGTACAGAACAAGAAAAAGTGTCCCTTTTATTAAACATAACAACTTAGCAACTAGCAACATCATTATATAACAAAGTGATTAATGTAATCTAGCAAGTGTACACGGTTATATCCATCTAATATGGATATAGGAAAAATAATCTGATGCATAAAAAAAAAACAATAGTCAAAGAAAAAGGCAAAATAATTCAAAAGCAAGATGATAAAATTTCTGTTGAGATCATATCAAAATAACAAGGGTTCAAAACACTTTTAAATCCATTTTATTTTGCAATACATAAATATTCAGAATACAAGTTCTAAAGCCTCTATACTTGGGAAAATCATTTTTATTTTTATCAACTTTCTTTCCCTAGGAGGGTCTTCAATAAATGCTACCTAATTTAAGTATTGTGTAATTTTAATTTTCAAGTATGAGTTGGTTATTTATATTGGTGCATTTCCTCGAAATAGATATTTAAATTGGTGTGCTATCAATAAGCATTTTAGAATCCGCAAATCTTAAAAACAAAAATTAAACAAAATACTAATAAAGAGGATTTTATTGGCCAAGTTCAGATCACACATCATAATCAAACGAATCTAACTAAATTTGTTCAAAATTAAACCATTTAAAACTAGGCCATATTGATAGGTTTTTTTTTTTTTTTGGTTATAACAATGATCTAAGAACAATTGTTTTGATAGGGCCATCCTGTGGTCAACATATCAGACATGGTGTTTACCTTCTCTTGAAGGTCTTCTAGTCATCCATGCCTGTGAAATGCGTGTGTTTATTTGAAGATATTATCTTTATTAATATTGTATTTTTATATAAATTAAGTGAATTAATGTTTTCAAGTTTATTAGTTAATACAACTCATTCTCTTAATGAAAAGAAGAATTACATAGTACGATACCTTACGAGTCATCAGAAAATTTCTTTCCATGAAAGTAAGATTTATGAAGTCGGGTTTAAATTTACCAAATTTCACAAAACACCACTAGTTCACAATTAACATACAATTTTTTATCAACAATTCTTAATTATTATTATGCTAATATTACCTCAGTTTGATAGAATTTAGACCTCACCTGGTTTGCTACTTTGCATTATGTCTATTTGAACTTGTTTGTTTGGAATAAAAAATTTGAACAGTGCGGTTTAGATTGTAATCCTAATTGATATTAATATCTTCACTTAAAGTATAAATTTGAATAGAAAATAAAATCAGAAATTATGTTTAGTTATGTGTGTAGAGAAAAAATATATATTTTTATGTTTGAAGTGGTTTGAAAAGTTGAGGGAGGGAGGACGGTTAAACTCTAAAATGAACAGTTGAATTTAATTTGGATGTGAAATAAAATCTAAATTAGATACTCTTTAAGTGAGGGTGTTGGCTAAGGGTATTATGAACCACAAACTCAATTATAAATAATATAAAACTCTCATATACTATAGTAAAAAGAAAAAAAAAGTCGTTACAGTGTAAAACTTTCGCATGCTACAATAAAAACGGTTCCAACCACTAGCCAAACACCCTATAAAAGTGAATTTGAACTTAGATTCACCATTAACAATGAAAAATGCAGTCCGATTTTATGTGGCATTTGGTGCGTATGTTTAGATCAGTTCAAACCATAGAGGCGATTCAAACTAACGTTTGATGGAGCAATAACTATACTAGTATAAACTATAAAGGTAGTTTTGAACCAATCAAAACACCTATGACTCAAACTTTATCTCTTAAGTTAACACAATTTAAATTATTTTTTATAATAAAAACTATTTTTATTCTTGTTTTTATTTATAAAATTATTTTTTAAACACCATTTTTTATTTTAAACTAATATAATGCTTTATTTTTGTTTTTAAACTTTTGCTTTTTAAAAGTCATTTTAAGTTCATCGCTTAAAACATCAGGTCAAACTATAAAAATTTTAAATAAAACTATTTCAAACCTGTACACGAAGCGTACCTACGTATGAGAACTTGGCTCGAATCAATTTGAACGGTGACTGGTGAACCAAAATAGGGTGTTTGGGTTGGGTTTCAGCGCAAGAACAGTGGTAAAGAGAAGAGTAAAAAAGGCAGGCACAGTGCACGTGGGCCTGATAGGACGGCGCTCTATAAATGGAGAAAGGACTCCGCCAAGCTGCTTCGCTACAAGACAAAGACCAAATCCACCACCACCCACGCTCCCTTCCCGCGAACCGGAACCAAAATCATTCATTCGTCCTCCGAGCCCGGTTCGCCCCTGAACCGTCGTCTTTCTTTGTCCCTTCCCTCTGTCCGATTCCATGCCACCTTGCTAAGGCTTAACCGGTACGTTCTGCTTACGGCATTTTTCCACCAGTTCTTCATAAAAATTAAAAAAAAAAAATCACCGCTTTTTTGTTATACTCGTTACTCACGCGCTTTCTTCTTCTTCCGTCGTTCAAACTAGCTTGCGAAATACTCTAACTGACTGACTTGAGACTTCTCTTTTTCTCTATATGTATATGGTTTTGGTTCAGAGATTGTTTTTTATTTTGTTTTCGGAGGAATGATCGGACGGTGGAGATTCGATCGGCTGGAGCGCCGAATGGCGATGGTGGTGATGGTCTCGCTGCTGCTGCTCCACCAGAATTTGAGCTTCTGTTGGTCTTTAAACAATGAAGGTCTCTTACTCGCTTTTTCACCTCTCAATGTCCGTACTGTCTCTCGTTAAGCTAATAATACATTACTGGCTGCTAAATTTTTTTTTTTTTTGGGACGCAGGTTTAGCGTTGTTGAAGTTCCGGGATGGGGTGGTCAGGGACCCCTTCGGGGCTTTGGCGAAATGGAACAGTGTTGGTGCCGAGAACGGCGTGTGTTTGTGGTTCGGAGTCGAGTGCTCCGGTGGAAAAGTTGTGGCCTTGTGAGTAATTTCTGAACACTTGAAACCTCAAATTAAAACGCTGCAAACACAAACCATGTTGATCTCTTCATAAGCTTGAATGTGATTTTCTAGTAAATTTGGTGCTTTGCCTTTTTTTTTTTTTTTGGTTTTTTTAATCCCAAATATAAAACAGTTAACAGAGTTTTCTTGTCTAGTTGTCTATATTTTGAATTTTAGGATTTTAACTCTAGATCCAAACATTGAAACCTAGGGTTATGGTGAATTGTAGAAGGTGATAATTGTTGTTTTTATATGTTTTTATCTTTTTTCCTCGGTTCAATTTGCTTTTCAGTTCAACTTTGAAATTAGATTTGAAAATCTTGCAGGAATTTGAAAGATCTTTACCTTGAAGGAACATTGGCACCTGAGCTGGGGAGGCTGGTTCACATAAAATCTATGTAAGCATATATGTTGGACTTAAACAAAAGGTTCTATGTTTTAGAGCTTATGATTGTTATTAAAACATTCTTCTTCTCTTTGCACTGAATCTGCTGCTTTTTCTTTTTGTTAACAGAATTTTACGCAACAATTCTTTCTCTGGAAATATTCCGACGGAGATAGGAGAGTTGAAGGAGCTAGAGATTCTGGACTTGGGATACAATAACTTCACTAGATCTTTTCCCCTTAGCTTAAGCAATAATCCATCCCCGACTACACTGTAAATAATTTGATTTTTTCAGACTATATATTCGTTGATGTAGTTCTTTGTTGAGCTTCTGCCAATTATAATTTTTTTACTCTTTCTGCAGTTTGCTCGACAACAATAGGTTCCTTGATAGCACATCTTACGAAGGCTATGAGCCTAAGGTGCATCCTGAATATCAAGGAGATGAGAGGCAGCTAATAGATGCACCGACGGAATGTCATGGAAGCAGATTGAACATCTGGTAAGCGAGTGGAATGAACATTAATATACATCATACAACTTGGACCTAATATATGGAAAGAACTAGGGAATCAAGGTGTTCTTCGATGTAGTCATTGACGTCTGACGAAAGTCTGTTTAATGAACCTTGGCTCAGATATTTAAGGATGACCATGTTCGGCGCATTTTATCTCTAAACGTTAATAATTAGAAATGGATTAAAAAAAACGTAGGATTTTTCTCCATGATATGGTATCAGTTCGGAAACCAAATCTGGAAAAAGTTACCTTAGCAATATATTGGCCTTCATGCGAAGAATGTCAGGTCCTTTCTTTTTTTTTTTTTGTGCAAATTTAGTGGCTGAGATTTCAACAAGGCATGGAACCTCTTTTCTATGAATCAGAAAAAAAAGAAATTGGAGGAACCGATCATGCATTTCAAACCTTCCATTTTTTTTTCCATTTCCTCTTTTTTCAATAAATATGACATTGTGATTCTAAGAGGGTGCAGGATTTGTTTGTTAATGTCTTTTTGCTGAAAGGCATTGTTTGAGAAATTGAATTAACCTGGAGGGATAAAGAAAGAAGCGTTTTCAAAAAGTTGTCTTTTCCTGTTACAATTTTGGAATTAATTCTGTCTAACTAATGATTGCTGAACAAGCTCCATAAAGTCTGACATTTCCTAATTCTTCGCCATACTTTTGTAATTTTCTAGTTTAGTTTTATCAGTTGAAGTTGAATATCATTTACTGCTTAGAGAGTGTACTGACTATTATCCTTTGTTAGGAACACTGCTGAACCCAAAAATGTAGCTTACAGAAGGCTGCTGCAGTTTCCAAATTTCCTAAAGCCATCCAGAGCCAAACTGCTTAAAGGCAACCAAAGGGGTGGAATACCAAAATTGCGTAATCCCTTTGCAGCTTTGGTGTTACCCTCAGATCCACCACTCTCACCATCACCATTCTCAAATTCCCCTTCACCATCTCCATCTGAATCACCAGTATCATCCCCATCGAAGTCTCCCTCCAGTAGCTTTTTAGCTCCTTCACCCTCGCCTTTATTAAAACCAATTACAGACTCCCCACATGCAGCAAAGCCACCGTTTGCTATCCCTGAACCAGCACCTTCTATTTCATCACCTTCCCCTGCTTTAACTCCAAAGAGTTCCAGGAAAGAGCACCGTCTAATGCTGCTTTTGGCTGGATCGCTTAGTGGTGCATTGTTCATTTTGTTTTCAGCCATTGGCATTGTTTTCTTCAGAAACAGCAAAGTCGTTACAGTTAGACCCTGGGCCACGGGGTTAAGTGGGCAGCTGCAGAGAGCATTTGTAACAGGTCTTTCTTCTTTCTTTGGGTAACTGAGACAGGAAATTATCAATATCATTTTTATCATAATTGTATTGAAGAGGCAATAGTATCATCTATCATGTTCACCAAATGTTATGATTCATTTCCCACTGTTTACAAATTATACATTTTACCCAATTTATTTAGGATATCCTTAGGTTTAACTGTTAGGCTACTGAATTTTGTCGCGTTTCTCTTATCTAACTGGTGCCTTTAAGATCATAATTTTT
Source organism: Artocarpus hirsutus (assembly GCA_946598075.1). Taxonomy (NCBI): domain Eukaryota; kingdom Viridiplantae; phylum Streptophyta; class Magnoliopsida; order Rosales; family Moraceae; genus Artocarpus; species Artocarpus hirsutus. Next base: position 145,833 of record CAMOHE010050396.1, on the reverse strand, counting down.
TCTTTTTGGGGAATAGAATGATAAACGTGCTTCATTCCCATTCAAGTATTCGAAGCATTCGTATTCATGATCTCCATTTCAGGTGTACCAAAGCTCAATCGACCAGAAATTGTTGCAGCTTGTGAAGATTTCAGTAATATAATTGGCTCCTTCTCAGAAGGCACAGTGTATAAGGGAACTCTATCAAGTGGGGTTGAAATAGCTGTGACATCCACTGCAGCAAGATCTCGTGAAGACTGGTCAAAAAGTTCGGAAGAGCAGTTCAGAAAGAAGGTATGTAGCACTAAACTTTCATCAGCATTTACACATTTAATATCATTGTCTCAAACTAAGACTTGTTACTATTGCATTTTTTCCCCTTTTTTTCCCCCAGATAGAAGAACTCTCTAAAGTGAACCACAAGAATTTCGTGAACCTTATTGGCTTTTGCGAAGAAGAAGATCCATTCACGAGGATAATGGTTTTCGAGTATGCTCCAAATGGAACACTCTTCGAGCATTTACATAGTGAGTATCTTAGTTCTGTAATTTTTTGTTCAGACACTCGTTGGTAGGGGTTCATGGTTTTGATAAGGGTAAAACTCCATATTTTGCAGTACAAGAAGCAGAGCACTTGGACTGGGGAATGAGATTACGTATAGCCATGGGCATGGCATATTGCCTGGAGCATATGCACCAACTAAATCCTCCTATACCCCATAGGGACTTGCACTCTTCCTGTGTATACTTGACCGAAGACTATGCAACGAAAATATCAGATTTTAGGTTTTGGAATGAAGTGACTGCAGCAAAGATGCAATCAGCTTCCAAGGAGCTCTTGGAATTTCCACCAGCAGATCTGGAAAGCAATGTTTACAGCTTTGGGGTGATCTTGTTTGAGATCATAACAGGTAGGATTCCATACTCCTCGGACAACTGCTCGCTTGCAGACTGGGCATCGGATTATTTGAAGTCTGCGCCTTCTTTAAAAGAAATGGTGGATCCAACCTTAAAGTCTTTTAAAGAAGAAGAGCTTGAAAATTTGTTTCAAGTGATAAAAGAATGTGTCCACCCTGACCCGAAGCAGAGACCGCCAATGTTAGAGATCACATCAAGGTTGAAGGCGATAACAGCTATGGGGCCTGATGGTGCAACACCAAAGTTATCTCCTCTTTGGTGGGCAGAGCTTGAAATTATGTCCTCGGACGAAAGCTAAGAAGAGGCGTAGCCTCAATTCCTAATTCAACTTTTTTTGTGTGATTATGTCTATTCTTTTACCTTATTTTTTCTGCGCTATATCTGATCTGATTCTGTTTTGTTTATGTTAACCATAATATGTTAGTGTGAATACGCTTGTATCTAGACTAACGTCTGGTATACAAATGATCTTTCTGTATATAGTTGAGAAAAAAGGGAGAGATATAATGCTTTTATTCTCTCCCACACCCCCTGCCTTTTCGGCTGTGTGAAGTTTAGACTGTTTGAAATATGATTTCGTGATGAGTAAATGAATGACATTTTTTTTTTTGTTTTGCTTAATCCTATTTTTAATTCTTCGTTGTCAAGGGCAACCATTTTTTGTAACCAAAACCATGGCCGTGTTTAATACAAGGAAAAGAAAATGTAAAAGATGGATATATAGTTTGGTGAAATTGAAAAGAAAAGGCGATTCCAAGATTAAAATTGGAGGGTTTTTTTTTTTTTTTTTTTTTTTTTTTAATTTTAAGGATTTTAAATTCCTAATTCAGTTCATAATCTCATCTTTTCCCTCCCACCAAATAATCACGAGCCCCAAAATTTTTCTACTAAGGTTAGTAAGACATTCTTCTCTTTACAAAATGCATGTGCTTTCACTGCTTTGACGCAGGTAAATTGCCTAGAGTTTTGGGAAACGTGGACTATAAGCAAGGACAAAAACACTCAAAGAGAGCTGCTTTTGTCTTCCTTTTTGAATGAAGAGGCTTCACCTCTTACGCAAAAACGTTGCAACAAACTTAAGATTCTAAATATTTTTAATGCTTCGTTTACGTACAAGAGGAACTGAATCTGAGCTCAATCTTTAAACAAGGCAAGCAAAGCGTTGCTTCTACAGATTTTCATAGTGCTAAGGTGGATGGAAGTCAACAACACAATCTTACCTTCAACTCATGCTCCAGAGCACAAGTTTTCATTGATCATTTCTTGCTTAACAATCTTCACTAGAGTCGTTTGTACGGTGGCTGGGAGCGAACTTGCTCCCCAACCATCAACATCCAGTCCAACAATGGCATTTTCTTATACCATCTTCTTGCTTCTCGTTTTCCCACAACACCATTCCTTTGCTGCCTGGCAAGTTCAAAGCCAGCTACTCATGCAGAACTTGATTAATGTTTTCATGACATATCGGAAACACCCAGTGGATTGTATTTCTCACCACTGGGACGAACATCTCCCACATTATGATGTCAACACTCACGTAAAGTGAAATGACACAAGTTACTTGAGAGTAGCTGAATTGTGTGCTCGGTTATAAAGATCAAGAGTGTCTGTGTGGTTGGGGTCCAAGCAGAGCGCCGCTTGACAATCTCGGAGAGCAGATGACATGTCTCCCATTGATTCATAAAATGCCGCTCGAAGATGAAGCATTTGCAAGTCAGGTCTGAAATTTAGGGGCTTTGTGAGCTCCTCTACAGCTTCGTTTTCTTTCTGGTCATCCATCAACACTGATGATATGCAATTCAGTAGATATTAGTAAACAAAAGAGACAAGCAAGTGATAAAAGAGAGGATTTCATACTATCAGTTTCTGAATTATAAACCTTGTGTAACTTTAGCCTTTGAACTTTCTAATAAATTACTCCTTGAAAACTTATTTTTTAACAGTTTTTTAGTTTTGCAAAATGTTCCTTGATTTTAATGCGACAATTTTAGTACAAATTTCAGTTGCTAGACCGAGATGTGATTACCTTTGCGAAATTTCAAAAAATTCTTCGTCAGTTTTAGTGTCAGGAACCAAATTGGCCAAAAAAACTAGAGTTCAGGGAGTAATTTGCTAACAAAGTAACATAATGCTCATAATTTAGGGACTAAGATTGATAATAACCCTAAAATAAAATGCAAATCTAATTACCAGCTGCCCTGTATCTATAAGGGTAGGTTCTTAGCGGATCAAGTTTTGTTGCCATATCGAGATCATCCTTTGCCATCTCAGGATCGCAGTATTCCGACCGTTTCTCATAAGCCGATGCATTGCTTTGAGCCTTTCCTATAAGCTTGGTCATCTCGTCGTATGCTGCTTTCCGTTGATTTCTCAAATGGTAAACACGTGCTAACCCTTGATGAGCTCTTGTGTGCTTGATGTCAAGGGCATTCTTATAGCAGTTTGCGGCCCCATCTAAATTACCACAATCCACATAAATACTGCCTAGATTATTTAGCGCCTGCAATATTTATAACAATGTCACTTAGAAACAAGTACATCAAGTTGAAATGTCATATAGGAAAACGCACGTATAAGTCTCACCTGTCCTTTCCTAAGGCCATCTGAGGGACATTTGAGAGCTTCCTCCAGCAGTTGAATTACAGAGGACGAAGATTCAGCATTCATATTTGTATCTGCCAATACATATGCCTTGAGGAAAAAGGCTTCGAATGACCTCTGGATAGAGATAGATTTCTCAGCCCTAGACAGAGCTTCTTCACGATTTCCAGTGTCGTATAAAATCCATCCTTCGTAGACCAGCCTTTCATGCTCGGAAGTTGAATGATTTCTAGCCAACCGCAAACTACGCATTGCAGCTTTCTGACAGTTTAACCTGAAACCATCATTATTGGACACAGTCATCCTACAACAACAAATAGACCTGGTGAACACATCGATTGATTAATATATTTTCAAAATTTTTGCTATGAGGCAAGAAAGTTAAGGATGAATACTACGGCAGATGTAGAAGACGTTGCTATTGGTCAACAGAGAGAGCTAACACTATCCCCAGAATAAAATTACCGTAAGAGAAGCAGAGATTGTCTAAACCGCAGTACGCTATTTGCAGGATCATTTTCTAGCATCTGATGAATGATAGCCAGAGAGCCGATATCATCAACAGAAGACCATCTCTCATAAAGGCACATCCAGCATTCAGCCTGACTCAATTTCCGAACCATACGGCTGAGAATCTCAACCAAGTAATCACCCCTGACCTTCCCTCCAAACAACATGTAATTCGGTTCTAAAGTTAATACCACACCAATATCTCTCATAGCATTTTCATAATCTTCAAGAGCTATGAAGAACCAGGCCCTCAATTCAAGACAGTCCGGTGAGAGCTTGAACCCAATTATCTTGTCAATCTCCGAAATGGCTTCCCGAATTCGCTTCTCTTCCATCTTTGCAACGGCTCTATACTTGTAAGGAAACGAAAGGGTTGGATCCATTTCAGTGGCAGTGCTCAAATCCAAAACCTTCTCCTTCCCAACGTTATAGAGAGACCGTTCCTGGTACGTCCACCCCGCTTGTTTATACTCAGAAATGACACAACTCATCAACTTATAAGCAGAATACTGTTGTCCCATCCTGTACTTGGCTCTTGCAATACCAGCCATCGAATAAACATGGCCAGCCTTAACAGCAGCCTCGAAACAACGCTGCGCCGCAATAAACTCTCTTCTCTCGAGCAAAACACAGCCCAATTGGTGCAAGGCAAGCGCCTTCTGCCACCTCTCGGTCGCGCATTCCTCTAATCTTTTTAACAACTTCACTGTCATTTTGGCCACCATGCTTTCGTCCATAGCTACCTGGCTAAGGAAATAGTACAAGAAGAAGCAATTAGCACTGCCCAACACCGCTAATAATCTCTCCCTAGTCTTGGAGCTACAGAGGAACTTCATAATCTTCAGTCTAGAAAGACAACTGGGGAGTGTTCTCAGCAAAACCTGCAAGCAAGAAGCAACAAGAAGATTTGCACTCTCCTCCAAACCATATTCAATAAGAACCAAAGCATCCTCAACGGTAACAACAAGTGAAGCCAAGTGAGCATCACAAGCGGATTTCATCTCCTCACAACAGAACCTATTGGCAAAACAAAGAAGCTCCAAAACAATCCTCGGAGTAAAAAGTTCCAAACTTTTAGTCCTGCTATACTCTTCCACAGTCCTCATTCCCTCAGCAGATATCCCATTTTGGGAAAAATCGATCCTACCACTTTTAGACTCCTCAAAACCACCATACAACATTGCCTTAAACGGGCTCGAAAGCGTGGCAATCCTAAACCTAACGCATTTAATCTCCTCATTACCAACACAAAACGACACATAACCTCTTTCATTTCCCATCTCCAAAATCGGCTCCTCTTCAACATTAATTGCCTGACAAGGACCACTTCCACTTTCAGTTCCAAATCCAAAACAGCATTGACAACGATCAAAAACCGAATTTGGATCAAACCCATCATTATTATTATTTGCCAAAGCAGCCTTGGGACAGTCAAGAACATACCCACCACATTCCATGGACGACACGCCGACAACCTCGTCCTCTCTCCTCTCGAACCTCAGCCACGCCGAGGCCACGACCTTGAAGTGAACATCCACGGCGTGCAGACGCGTGGCTCGGAGACATCTCCTGAGCAGCTTGGGGTCTCCCAAGCCGCGCAAGAGCGCGTGCTGTTCAATACAAAGGGACGCCTTCTGAGATTCCGACGAGCAGTTCTCGAACCGTTGGTGGAGCTCGGATAAGGACTCGACGAAATCGAGGGGTTTGAGGTGAGGGTCCAGGTGGGGTTCGAGGAGGTCGGTCGCAGGGAATCCATGAGGGAGGAGAAGCGCTTCCGAGGCGGTGAAGTTGGACTGGTTGGTGGGCTTTAAGTTTGAAGCAAAAGATTTGATTTTGGTAAGCTGGGTGTCGACAAGTTTGGCTCTTGAGGTGTCTGTGGGACTAAAGGCGTGGACTTGGGGGCGCTTGAATCGGTCTATCAGCTTAAGGCCACGCATTTCTTGGTGGGTAGATTTTGCTTTTGCATATATAGAAATATGTTGAGTTTAAAGAGTGGTTTTTGCTAATTTGGATGTGAATTGTTATGGAGTTTTGTGTTCAACCAAGAGAGAGAGAGAGGGAGGGAGAGACAGAGACAAAGACAGAGAGGTGGTGAAGCTAAGAAGATGTTTATGAATGAGTGTATGAGCATGGTTTTTCTTTTTTTTGGTTTTCTCGGGAAGAGAGAAGGATGGAAATTAAGGTTTTTAGCTATAGCTTTGTTGTTATTGCGGGGATATAGATGACTGATTCTCTAAGGCTTAAAGAGAAGCACTGCTGTGTCTTTGTATGGGTGTCTGTGCTGGGATTGGATGGTTGTTTCGTTAGCGCGGAAGCTGTTAGTGTAGATTAGGTCGCTAACTCCAAACTTCATAGTGATAGGGTTTCTTTTTTTTTTTTTTTACTTGCGGTGGAGTGGGGGATTACAGACAAAGAAAGGTATTCAGTTCCACTGTTGCAGCAGCCAATATCATATGCATGAACCACTCCATTTGTGCCACGTCATATGAATAGGGAAGAAGGTCCCACTCAAGGGAGTTGGTCAACTGGTTCCACAGTGTTGTTCCTTCAACTGATCTATCTCCCTCGGCAAGTATCTTTTATAGATATTCTTGGATTTAGTGTCTGGTAATGTTGGTTAACGTCAAAGTTATAATTATTGAACAGTATAAAATTTTTTATATATCATAAAAAAAATAAAAATTATTACAGTATAAATTTTTTTTATATTATAATATTTTAAATTACAATTACAATTCTAACCAATATTATTAAATACTATATATATATATATTTTCACTGCAGCAAATCAACAAAAGCTTATAACAGCAATAATACAAAAGATGGAATAAGGGGGAATTACATGTCCAGCAAAGGAATTAGCATGGAGTAAGGTTATGAACAAATGTTTTAAAAATAAGTTCATGGGTCTTTTCGACACCTAACCTACCCTTCAATCTAGGAATTGGCTACTTTTGAAAGTTGTAAATAAAAATTTCCTGAGGGAAAAAAAAAAGAAAAAGAAAAAGGAAAGGGGTCTTTTTTGCTAAGAAAAGGAGGAAAAAGGTTACAATCATTAATTTGCTGTCGCGCTGGAGCATTTTGGCATGAGACTGCAATAATCTGGGTTTGGAAGTCATGCTATTGCCTTGAATGATTGAGGACTTCTTGGATAAGCAATGAGCAAAATGATTCTACGCATTCCATTTTTTGGTTGGTCATGAAAATTATGGATTAATAAAGCTTTGGATTGAGCGATCATATATAGGCGGCAAGTCACCAAATAAAAATCCCAGCAAAAAATCACCAAATAAAAAAGATAGGAGGAACTTAGAAAAATAGGGTTGTTTACCTTTCTATACTCTATATTTTAGGTTTATTTAAATCTTGTGTCTTTAATTTTTGATATCATTAAATATATACCTTTAGATTACATTTAACTATATTTAACACCTGAATTTGTACCTTTTTAGATCAACCTTTAATTTTCATCTAAAAAATTATCTAAAATACCTACAAATTGAAAAATGAAAGAACTTTAAAAGCTTAAGAAAAATTATACTAAGGTTTTTGACTTAAAAAATGTATAAAATACCTTTACAAATATGTGTTTTTGTTTTTTTTTTCTTCTTATTTTTTTAAAAGTTTTAATTATTTTTGTTTTATTTAAAGATAATTTGGTCTATTTAAAAGTCAAAATTAATTATCTACCTGAGATAAAGTATAAATTTATGTAATAAATCTAATATAAGGTATACATCTAATGAGATAAAAGCACATTATATAAAAAGATAAATATCCCCATAAAATATCACAACTTTAGACAGCAAATCACCATATAAAAAGAAAATGAGGACCTCAAAGAAAATTTCATGACTTTTAAGTGAAGGCTAATAAAGCTTCGTTGAAGATCATGATACAAGTTTGGCAAAGTGGTTAAATATCTAAATACAATAAGCACCGTCAGATGACTCAGATCACATGAACCAGTTGCATGATTAGTAGACCAGACACCAAGCTAAAAAGTTGAAACATGCAATGAATGTGACAAAACAAAGAGGAAGTAATTTATTTTGTAAATAAAGGAAGCAAGGTACTTGCAGATCAAAAATATTATTCATTGGGTTAAGAAAGCATAGATCTAAGATACCTTTTAATAATTATAATAAATGAAATACAAAACTGTTGTATTTCCTTCCGCTTGCAGCTTATTCACGTAGTTAGCTGACAAATTATTTATTCAAGATTAAAAATTTTAAAAATCATTAAGAAACGATAAAATTTCCAGGGTGTCTAAAGACAGTTATAACAACTTGCAGCCCCATACGAACTTATCTTTGTAAACTATGGCAAACGAGAATATTATTACTATACATGTCTAGGCAGAGAGAGTGAGAGAAAGAGAGAGAGAGAGATACGAGAATATATGCCAGATGAGGCCACAGTGATTTGTTGCAAAGAGCCAAGAAATGCGATGATATGTTAATGAGCCATGTGAAAATCCTGAAGCGATTTTGTTTACACACAAAAGGTCAGTTTTGCAGCAACTGGAACAAACAACCAAAGGACTTGTTAATCATGGTTCTTTATTAAATCTATGCACGAAAACAGAAAAAGAATGCTCGACAAAAATTCTGTGAGACCTTCTTATCAGAAATCAGAAAAGAAAAGAGAAGAAAAGAAAAAAAAAAGAATTATTAGAAAGAAGTTGTTGAAGCCTTGCATAAATTTTTATGAGGCCAAACATGAAGGGGTGGCACAGAAATGAATGTAAACAAGCTTTGAGATTAGATGTACTAGTTCAAAAGCCCTTTAATGCATTGGACATCTTTGCAGATAGAGATATGGGAAGATAGGTTAATGTCAGCTATCGATCTCCATGACAACCCCGTTACAGAATACAGAGCGCACGTAATAATTTTCAAGGTCATAATTTTTTTTTTTTTGGCTAGAATAATTGTTAAGGTCAGATAGCACATCAAATAATATTCTTGGGAAGATAGATGTAACCCACTCAACTAGATTCCGTGATCCACCAGAGTCTGCCAAATAATCAGCCATTTAGGCGAGTGTCTGCATAAGCAGAAGAAATAAAGATGAGCGAAGGGTGACAGCTCCAATAATGCACGCCCAAATGATATGCTCATTCATTCAAATATAATTCATGCCGACCCAGCAGTTATCTTATAATACTGATCTGATAATTAGACCAAATAAAAGTTTCTGATATCTTTTTTTTTTTTTTTGAAAGAAAAAAAAAAGTTCCTGATCCAGACCTTTTCCCATTCCCAGAAAAAAAAATAAGAGAGAGGAAGGAAAAAAAAAAAAAAGCACCTGTCATGATTAATGGTACTATAATCCAAATGGACACAGAAGAATACGAATCTACAACATTTTATATGTTATGGGTGACTAGCAATACGTAAAATTTATAGGAATGACATTGAGAAATATCAAGGTACAAAAGGGGAAAAAAAGCTGTTAAATGGCTTTAGACACGAGTAGAACGTACCATTATTACTTTTTTTCCTTTTTCTTTTTTCTTTCAAAAAAAAAGTACCGCTATTACTAGCAATTATAAAAGCAACAATTTATAATGCAGAGACGCACCTTTCCTCCCGCTTTAGAAGTCGCCATCAATACTGAAAATAGCAGAGCGATCCGTGGATTCGCAAATCAAGTTCATCATAATTCATAACAAAGGAAAAAAAGTATACATGACTGAGGTCAAGACAAACCAGGGCCCTCTTACGGAATTCAAACTCAAAAAGATACAAGTAGGAAGGAAGAAACTTCAGAACACCACGAAACTTTACATATGAAAAAATGCATATGAATTCTATTAATTACATCTCGTAGAAGCATAATTACAGATCATAAAGCAGCCACCACAAATACAATTACAAGACCTCTGAATAACACAGTTGATATGCCAAGGATCAGGTCCTCAACCAAGAACCAACTGTGCTGTTCAAAGCCATAGAAAGCTATACAAAATCAAAGTATGCAAAGCACCCAGAATCTTAGGCGCTTCAGCCACTATATATCACAAACTACCCAACTATACTTTTGAAACAAAGTTGGTCTTACCGAACCAATGACCTTCAGAGCATTTTCATGATCCAAAGCTTATATTTCTTTATATACAGGTATATAAGACAAGGTCCAATCAAATTGTAGTCCGAAAGGCGCTTGCAGAACTTGAGATAAGCTTCTACCGTGTCAGGTCCTTCGATCCTCTTTCGTAGCCCCTGCAGCACAGCTGCCCTGTCCAAGTACTCGGGACACAGACCTAAATCGAGCATTTTAACCACTGTTTCTGCAGCATTATCAAAATGTCCCCCTTTAATGTAACCTCGTAGCAACCATGATAAACTTTTCCTCTTACGCAAAGAGCTGCTCACATCAACCCTAGTAAGCAACCGCGATATAGCACCCCCTTCTTTTTGGGAGGCACAGATGGCTAAAACAATGTCATAAAGGTCCCCGTCAGCCTCCTTGCCAACGAGCTTCATTTCCCACAACTGCCCTTCGGCCTCTATTCCACGGCTGGCACATATATACATGGCAAGAAGCCTCTCATGAACAACCCCATTGAGTGAAGTGATTCCCTCTTGAATCACCCAATCGGACAAGCGTACTCCATTAGCTAGAAGATCTGATTGATACTTCTCAATAAGCTCGGCACTTTCTTCGTCAAGTTCAGCTGTCAAATTGGCCCTTTCAGAACCTTTCAACTTACGTAAAGCCTTCGCAAATTCGTTGAGCTCTTTAACCACAGCTGTCATGGCAATAAGGTAGCTATAAACCTCTGGCTTCAACCCAGATTCTCTTATATCAACTACCAACTTGACTGCATCCATATAGTTGCCCTCAACCTGACAAAATACATTTAGCATGGTTTTTAACACAAACTACACAAGCTAAATATACATTTAAGATTTTATTTTTCAAAAATTTAAATTTTAACTCCTGAACAAAATCACACTTCCTTCTCCTCCGTTTATGACAAGAAACCAATATCAACAATTCTCTTTGACGACTTATGTATAGTATAACGACCAACTAGCACAAGAAACCCACTTGGTATTATCTGATCATGCCTAAATGCCTCAAGTTCAGCCGCTTATTTTCTCTTTAACTGAAAGGACCACGAATTTGAATACAATTGGGGATGGCCAATATCCAAAACTTCAAAGAAAATATGACAACGCAAGTGGCATTACAAAATTCACTAGGCACTGAGGCTTCAACTGAACGCCCCGCAATTGAATAACTAATTCATCAGCCATGAGATCTTCACTATTAAGACACAAAAACCACAACAATCTTTTCCAACAAATAATATACAAAAACAAACATGAATTTGAATACTATGGCACTAAGAAATATAACCCCCCCCCCCCCCCAAAAAAAAAAAAAAAAAAAAAAAAAGAGAAGAAGAAGAAGAAGAAAAGTGTCTTACCATCATCTTCCAAGCAAGATACCCAGTAGGCCCTCCCTTAGGCCCCTCTCCGTCGTCCTCCAAATATGCAATCCCACGTCTCAAAACCTCTTTCACAAACAAAACTGCTCTGGCCTTCTCCCCCATTTCCCAGTAAAGAGAGATCACCTTCTCCATCATGCTGAACCCTGGCCTCAAACCCACGCAATCCATGTCCACAAGAAGGTCAACCACGTCCCCAACCTCATGTTCCCCTTCAATTAGCTTCTGAACCCAACTGCACATCAACGTCACCATAAGCTCCATCGTCTCCTTGTCCACCCGGTTCTCCTTCCGAAGCCACTCGAACACTTCAAGCGCGCACCATGAGTCCCTACCTTCCTGAGAAAAGTAGACGAGCACGAGCTGCAACTCCCTCGCCGACAGACGGTCGTTCATTTCCTCCAGAACGTCGGACGGTTCCCTCGTCATCCGCTCCAATTCCTCAATCGCCTCGAAGAACCCCTCGCCCATTTCGTCCTCGTCGTCGCTGGTGAGGAACTGGTCCAATTCAACCGATTTGAATAGCCTAAACTCTCGGAGCTTGCTTGGTTGGGCTGCAATGAAGTTTGGATTCTGCTGTTTGCAGCAAATTACGGGACAAACCCCAGCAGAAGTCGTTCCCCATAGATTATTTGCGATTCGGCGGAGGAAAATTCGATTCCGGTGAAGGGAATTACACGAGGACGATGGAAAGCCCAATTCGGTCAACGGAGTAAACCCTTGAGCAGAGGCCATTTCTACTTAAATCCAATCCCAAGAGAGAATTTTTTCGACTCTCGGAGGAGAAGTGAAGTAACTCACACTGCGTTTGTTTGGCCGCCGAGAAAATCAAGGGACAGAGAAAGAAAACAAAACAAAATTTGGAAGCTTGACATCTCACGCCTTCGATTTCAATAAAATAAATTTGGAATCTTCATGTTTCACACGTTCGAATTCAATAATTATAAAAATAACAACGAAAGATGAATAATAAAAAAGGGGAACTCACTTCTAAGGGCATTAGGTAAAGTAGCGTTTCGAAGCAAAAGCATCCAAGTTTTTCTTTCTAACCATATCCTGCGGTTTCTCGGCGGCCAAACACGAAATCAAGGCTCCAACTGAAACGATCCAAGGGGAAAAAAAAAAAAAAAGCGAAGCTAAACAAAGAATAATTCATAAATACTTAAGAATAATTTCTAGGGTTTGAGTTTCGTTTTGTACTGTAGCAATGCCGCTCTTCTAGTGGTACCATTGGCAAAGTAAGAGACTGGAAGAGAGCCGAGCCGTTTGTTTTAAGCTTTTTCTTTTCTTCTGTTTTCCGTTTCTATAATTTTCTTTGGGTTTTTGGAAGTGCAAGAGTATGGCGACGTGTCCAAACGGTGACTACCCAGCGAATATTGGCACCGACCGGTGTTGTGTATATACGAGAGTGCCCTGACTGGATGCTGGTTGTTGGGGGCCTGATTGAGGTTATCTTCGTAATATCAGCTGACGGACAAAATAACCTTCGAAATGGGCGTATCACATGCTCTAAACTACAGCTATGTCATACAACATATTTAAAATATAAAATATACCTTTGAGCTCAATTAAGATGTTATAGTTTTTTCTCTAAAATAATTGTTGATTAAAAAAGTATAATTATTTAACAAACTAATTTTATTTAAACATCTTAACAGTAAATATAAGACTTTTTAAAAGTGTGCTAAAATCTAATTTTATTAGATTTTTCTGTAACATGTTCTCTAAATATTTCTAAAAACAACTTGTTGTCTTGCCGTGGAGCGTGGATTTTGGCCGTCCATGTGATCTTAGGCTGATCCACCTCTACATGGGCCGCCATGCACGTCAACATTTGTGTTAATTTAAACAAAAAATATTTAAACGTTCACTTGAAAAAGTTGTTGAAACTTAAAAGTTAAAACTTAAACACTGAAACATATAAGTGCTTCATTTTATAACAAAATTCTACTTTTTATTATAAGATATAAGAACTTTACACTATAGAAGTTAGAATTTATTATTTTTAATGTGTTTTCTAAACAACTCAAAGTGTAAATTTAAATAAAGAAGACAAGGGTAACTTAGTTAATTGTAGGTTTTTTCACCTCAATCATAAGTCGAGGGTTCGAGTCACTAATCTTACCCGAAAATTATGACATTCTCTCTCTTTTTATGTCAAAAAAAAATTTAAATAAGATATAAAATTTAAATTTTTGTTTGAATAGATACAGAGACACGAAAGAATTGGCACGATTTTTGCGGTTCCAAAAATGATGAAAAGTTAAAATGGAGGGAGATATAATCTCTGAAGTGGGCCGGATTAGCCGACTAGGTGCTTACCAAACACGTATCTTTTTCTTATTTTTTTTTCAAAAGGATGAAAAAGAAGATAAAATAACGGTCTCACTAACTCACTCCTTTACTTTTTTACCATAATCTTAGATTTATTCTTGAAGTTAGTAACATAAAATGAAACAAAGAGTTAATCAAACATATGGAAAAATTAAAATTTATAACTGAGGTTTGTGAATATTTTATACATAGTTTGATATGTGTATATTGGGTTCTTGATCCTTAATAGTAATATTCAGTTTTTTTTTATATATTTTTTATTAGTTACGATTTTTTACATGTATAAAAGTAATATATATAGATATATAAAATATAATATCTACCAAACATTTCATTTTATAATCATATTCATATATATATATATATATCATTATATATAGATATCATGATATTCATATATATATATATATATATCATTATATGTAGATATCATGATATGATGTCTATAATGATATGGCATTATCAACTCAAAAGGGTATTTTTGACAGCCTAAATATAGTTAAAAAATTCAAATGTATAAGTACTATTTTGGCACATAAGTGGTATTGTAGGTTTCCCCGTGAGGATGGTTTCCCTATTCCTTTTAGTTGGTTAGGTGGTGTTCTGAATCAGGATTGGGTGAAGGTGTGGCCCCTCTTTGTGGTCATTTTTGTATAGGATTAGGGTTTCTTTTGGCTCCGTTGATCAGAGCTCGGATTCTTAAGTAGGTTTTTTAAGTCTACGTGTATATCCGTTTCTAGGTACTTTAGACTTTTGGTTGTACCTTTACTTGTTTCGGCTGGTTTTAATAAATTTCTTTCCTCCGTTTGGAGGTCTTTTCTACCAAAAAAGAAACTGTCATATTATGATACACCTCTCTTAAAAGGAGAGAGAGAAAGATCGTGCCAATTTTTCTTAGAGAAAAAAGGAGAGCACACATCTTATAGTGTACAGAGACCTTAGATGTCTTATAGTGTAAAAAGACCTTAGATCTTTATGCTTGAAGATCGCAATCACATGTGTTGTTCTTTATCTTGTCTTCTCAAACATGCGCACAAATTTGATACACGGGGATTCAAATTAGAGACCCTCGTCAGTCAATGTGCTATGCGATATTAGACTCATGATAGTGTGAGTGAAATTGGGCTCTAATGGTGTCTAACAAGAAGATCAGTTGGTGTCTTCTGATGTGACATTGCATGAACTAGAATACTAAGTTCAGAGGTGTTATCATTAATTTGTACCGGGCCTCCAAAACCTCAACATTTGGCCAATTCCTTACGCCAGACCCTCCCAAGTTCCAACGTCACCTAATGCAAGGCAATACAAGAATGTGCATACATTCTCCATGAAAAAACAACATCAAGAACAAAGATGTTAAGTCCTAACCATAAAACCAAGCAGAGATTAAAAACTGAGCGAATATCATGTGGAGCAAAAAGCCAAAGGCAAATTAATTAATCTTCATAAAAATCATGAATTAGCAAAACACTAATTAGACGCCACATGAATATGAAGGGTAGTATCGTTGAAGTCAAGCATCTGCTTCGTCTGACGTCCAAGGTTTGTTTAAAGAATCACTACTTTTCGGTGTGACCTGGATTGGTTTTTGCTCCGGTTTGGCATCATTTGCTTTATCCCAGCTGCTGGACAATGCCATGTTCAGCACTTCTCCTAGTGAAGCTTCTTCCTGTTTTAATTCTGTCTTTGATGTTGTGTTGGTCAAGGTTCTTCACTTTTGTTGTCATACAGTCAATTTCTCCATCTTCTGTTGGCAGAAAAGAAACTACGTATGTTATATGTACATATGTATGTATGCATGTATGTGCTGATTGATCCTCAAATGATTATTGAGTTCTGGTTGGCTAAGAATACCAGTGTTAATTTTTTAGCTAGCTCTTTATTTCTGTGCAAAATTTTTTCAGTTTCTAAATTTATACTAGAAAAAGATTCTGAGGGGTAATAACACAAATTTGACTATTGCATCTTTTATGCACTTTTCAATAATCTCATCTCACGTCAATTAATATATCATCATTTCAAATTAAAATGCTTTAATTAATATGTCATGGTATTATTAGAGATCATAAAAAAGACTAAAAAAAAGAGATACGAGAGCCAGATTTAATACCCTTAGGACCATGTAAAATTTGAGACTTGTTTAGTCCCAAAACTTTTTTTTTTCAAATACTAATCTGTTGTAATACTACATGTATTGTACTAATCATTGATCACTATTGTAATACATTAATGTAATCCATTTATTTTTCCTTAATTTACTATAGTTCGTTCACTTAACACACATCTTTACACATAAATTACTTTTGTATATCTTTAAAAAAAATTAATTACCACAACCATAATCATTTTAATTTTGGATACAAGATACGATTTTGTACTTTCGTTTGAAAGTTCAAAGTACTGTTCTAGAGCAGCAATTAAGCTGTGATTTTCCAGTTGCTCAAATCCAGCAGCTAATTCCAAGTCCAGAAACATTGTATCTTGATGCAAGTGGTGTTGTTGTAGCTCATGATAGAGTTGCCTCAACCTGTTCACTTCTGCCTTGTTCTCTGCCATTGCGGCTGCCAAAATTGTAAGACTTATTCAACACAAACTATTTAATGTCGAGTCCATGTCAATGTTCGTGAAAATTTAGGAAAGAAAAGAAACATATTTACGCAACATTAAAAAAGAAAAAAAAGAAAAAAATCAAGTGACATTATAAAGATTGCGGAAAGACTGGATAATAATTTTGTTTTCTAAGTAAATAAACAAATTAACAATACTTAAATTTTTCTTATTTTGATGTATAATGCAAAAATTAAAAATACATCCGTGATTAGTACTTTATTAATATATTTTCATAATCGCACAATATTCCACCTAAAACACAAACATACTAAGTACAAGAGGACTCAAATTCTTCTTGAATTTTGCATCATCAATGTTATAGAACACCACAACATCTAAGAGTAGAGAGCTTGCGACAATTTGAATACACACACATACATATATATATATATTGTCTTTTATATGTACGGATCTTTGGCAATATTGGGAAAAAATATTAGCATATATACTCAGAGAAAATTGTAAAGGATAACATAGATATTGATACTTTACGAATGTTGTTTGGAAAGTATTAATATTTATCAAATACTGAAGGGAGAAATATCTTTACCACTCGTCAATATATATATACGCATATATATGACAGTCTCGACTTACGTAGGGTTATTATCTAAAAAATATTAATGAATTTGTCCAAATTTATTTCCCTGTATTACAAGCTATCATACACCAATCATAAATCATATCTTGTTAAGAGTTTTAGTACTCTAAATCTATAATATTCGAGAGAAAAATAAGGCAAATAAAAATAATAAACAAAGTCAACACAAGACTTATATAATGGTGCAATCTTATTGTGCAAGCTACCTCTATTTTGTCAACTGCATATTATTTATATATCATCACTAGCAAAAATTGAGGATTACACAATGGTTTGAGACCGTCGTGAAGCTACCTCTATTTTGTCAACTGCATATTATTTATATATCATCCCTAGCAAAAATTGAGGATTACACGATGATTTGAGACCGTCGTATAAAGTATTCACGACGATCAAAAAACCATCGTAAAATCATCCGTTGTGATACCAAAGAGACTTTTTACTACGGTTTTTTACCGTTGTAGAATGCCGCTAATGGCGGATATTAAGCGTGTTCGATAGGAGGCTACCACGTTAGTTTTGAGAAAAAACCATCATAGAATGTATAGATTACATGATGGTTTTCAATATAATCTTGGTTATTTTCTACCTTCCACAACAGTTTTTGGTAAAAACCGTCGTAGAAGATTAGTCATCAACAAAAAAAAAATTACAAGAATTTCAAATTTCATGGCCAGTTTCATATGTTATCCACTAATACAAGGCCCTGATTGTAAAATTATATATTTACATTGAACTATAAAATTTTTTTCAAAATCATATATATACCCTACTACATATATCTAAGCAATCATGCCTAAATAATAATTCATACAAATATATACTAACAATGCTAAAACTAAAACTAAAACTAAAACCTAAATAATTCACAAAAATACATAAACAAACACAAATAGATTGTAATTTACACAAATACATATACAAACATTAACTAAATAACAAATGTTTATATAAAGAACACGAAAATAACAAAACCTAAAACTAACAAAACTAAGTTACAAAGTAACTAGCAAACTATATAACTAAAAATAATTAATTCACACAAACCTTAAATAATTGCTAGTGAGTTTTGAACAACAAAAAATATAAATAATTGCTATAATGGTCATAGAGGATTTTCATCAAATGTGTAGTGGGCATCACATATACAAGCGCATACACAAATACATAAAAAGTAATTAAAACTCAAATTAAAACTAAAATTAGAACTAAACAACTAAAAAAAATTAGCTCACACAAACCATAAAATATTTAAAACTAAAACAATATAACTAAAAATTAAAAAACTAAACAATAAAAAAAGAAATGAAAAGTTATCAAACGGCGGTCGAACACGGGCAACGGCAAAGTCATGGCAGTAATGAGCTCGAAGAGAAGAACACTTAGAGAGTTCATCAAACATATTGTGGGCATCACATATACAAACACATATATAAATGCATAGAAAGTAATTAAAGCTAAAACTAAAATTAGAACTAAACAACTAAAACTAATTAATTTACACAAACCATAAATAATTAAAACTAAATCTATATAGCTATTTTTTTTTTAAATTAGCTATATAGATTTAAATTAAACAACAAAAAAAACGAAATGTTACCAAACGGTGATCGGACGTGAGCAATGGCTTGGTCGTGGAGGTGAGAAGCTTAAAAAGAAGACACTTGAAGAGAAGAACATTCATAAACGAGGGATGGTGACCAGCTTGTAGGTTGTGGAGGCATCAAATGTAACAACAGCATGTTGGGTCGAGGCAAAGACGACAATGGCGACAGTGGTAGTGTAAAAAGAGAGGATTTGAGGGTTAGAGAGAGAGGTAGGACTAGGTTTAGAAAGAAAAGGGTTGAGTTTGAGCGCTAATTGAAATAAGAAAGAGAGAGAGAGAGCACGCCTTTTAAAATTTTGCTGATTGTGATAAAGGCGGGCTTTTTAATTTTCGCTGACCATCTTTCACGACAATTTTTATTAAAAACCGTCATATAATATTCTCCCTACCACGACGGTTTTTCGCAAAAAAAAAACGTCATGGAATCTTCTGTTTATTATACGACAGTTTTTAATAAAAACCGTCGTATAATATGCCCCCTACCACAACTGTTTTTTGTAACAACTATCGTGAAATCTTCTATTTACTACCATGACAGCTTTCTTGTTTTACGCATAAACACGCGTAAAAACCGTCGTATAATATACCCCTTACCACGACGGTTTTTCATAAAAATCGTCGTGGAATCTTTCATTTACTACCATGATGGTTTTCCTATCTTACGCTTGCTTCCCGCTTGTTTTCCTACTTAACATGACAATTTTTAAGAAACCATCGTTTATTAAGCGTAGTGTATTGTACAATTTCTAGTAGTGTATAGAGAAAAAGTAGTAGATGATTTAAACTCTCAAAAATATCGTCTCAAAGGACACTCTTAGAGTGATTGGCTAATTGATTTGAATTGAAAAAAAATTAAATTTAAATACTATAACATATTAGCGCTTTATATTATAACTACCTTTTACTTTACACTATGAATGCCTCAAACTCACGAGTTTAAACCGATTTGTTAAACACAAGCTTCATGATCTCTATATCAATATATGACTGCCTAAAAACCTTAATATATATATATAGAAAGAGAGAGAGAAGAACAATACAAGGATAAAAAGAACTAAGGCATGCTAACATAAGTTTAAAATGTCTAAAATATTCGTGAAAATTTTGCAAATAAAGAGAGAGGGGAGGCTACAAGGATAACCATCCTTTTTTTTTAATGAAAGAGAACAACTAATATCAAAGCCTTTAAGAACATCTCAACTAGGTTGACATCCTATTAAAGGTCTATTTTCTGTTAAGTCTCCATCTCTATAATAATAATATTAAAATCTGAAAAATAAGAAAGAATACATAAAATGTCGGCACAAAGTTATAAACAAAAACACCAAGCTAAGAGCTGAGAAATACAGAAATAAAGAAAGTAACAAGATAAAAAATATGCCATCTCAGTCGAAAAAATAACATATGAATAGCATGATCTACTCCTGTGGTAAAAACCATATAAAGGAAACCTCCTTAAAACCTTTCTTGGTAAAAAGTGAAAGAAAAACAAAAGAGTGCATGATCAAATCTATCATAAGACACCCAACGATAGATCTAGAAACCCAAAAAACCTTAAAGAAGTCAACTAGATTAATAGTAAGGATTACTATCTTGTACCAATCTTGTATTTGCGTAAACTGACATCTGAGTACCCAAGTTCTCTTGCTCTATTTGTTAAAGGTGATGCTGGTTTTGGTAATGCGAAAGTTTAGAAGATAGCTCTGCTATTTGTGCCTGCACAAATGAAATTAAAATCATAGGAGTTAATACAAGAAGATCATTAATATTAGCAGCAAATGAAAAAAAAAATATATGCATATATATTACTCTCTCTCACACACACACACACACATATATGTATATATATATTTGTATATCGCGCACTTAAAAAAAGATGCAATTCTTTTCAAAAAAAAAAAAGCACTTAGGACCAGATATACGGTCAGGATACGGTTACATCCCATAGTCCAGACAAAAAAATACAGTGGCAGCTACAACAACGACAACAACAGCAATAATAACAGGGCTATTATTTACCTGCAAGTCCCTGATTTGTTGTTCCATATTGGCGACATGTTGAAGCTTCCTCATTCTACACCTTCGTGCAGGATTTCGGTTTGACATTAAAATAAAATATATGTAAATTAATGTCCCTTTTTATTTTTATGTTTTTTAATTAAAGCACAAAGAAACAACAAATCGACAACGAATCTAGATATGTAGTCTCGAATTTCATATCCCACATTAGTTATTTTCCAATACTGCTATATATTTTAAATTTATTAATTTGACTAAATGCTAATTAATTGAATCGTC
This sequence comes from Artocarpus hirsutus, assembly GCA_946598075.1. Classification (NCBI taxonomy): domain Eukaryota; kingdom Viridiplantae; phylum Streptophyta; class Magnoliopsida; order Rosales; family Moraceae; genus Artocarpus; species Artocarpus hirsutus. Next base: position 124,912 of record CAMOHE010050396.1, on the reverse strand, counting down.
AAAATAAGATTAATGGACAGCCAATATGATCTAAAAAAATTAAATAGCAAATCTGGACTGGTCAAGAACACCTTCGACACTAGGTAATAACAAAAGTTTAAAAAAATTAAAGATAATAATTAGAACGATGTATATCTCAAATCTCATATTGGTAAACCTTTTCTTTTCCTTGGGATTAATGCTAGGGTCTTGGTTATGACCAATTTTGAACTGGACACCATTTGTAGTCACCTTCTTAGTCCTTAATCCCAGGATCACCATTAATATCACGATTACTACCAGAAGTATCATCATCACCATTAGAAGATCCCGGCATTTTGTGATCGGACGAATGAGAATTAGCGTCCTTGGGTTTCAACTTAATTTGATTATTAGTGTTAGTATTTATAGTACTATGAAAGAAGTTCATCAAGTAGGGTTTCTTCCACACCTGAAATGAACTACGAGCCGAGCCTACTAAAGGCAGCCTCGAAGGAGACATATTAATTAGTGAAAATCCTCCCCTCACTCAAGAGGCCTTCATTAATGTATTCATTAATCACTTTGCTCTTTTCCTCCATTATTTTCAACGCCTCTTTTCCCCTGTAAAGAAAAAGAGAGAATAATGTTAATTATATTATAAACAATGTATTAAAAAGAGTATTACATTATGGCCAATATGAAAAACTTGAGAAAATAAAGAACTAGTACTTTTCCTACTCAGATCAACCTTTATTAGATCTGGATATTAGTATAGATGGTTTGACTCTATGTGTGAGATTATATTATGAGAGAATTTATGCTAGCCTGGCGCTACTTATATACAGGAAAACATCGAAATTACAAAATATTATATCCACATTCAATATCCTTAGTAATTCCATAAATTTGAGAAAAAGGAATGATATTAATAGTTAAGGTTAAAATACAAAAGTAACCCTAGTTCTTTCAAGTGATTATGATGGTCAATAATATTGGTTGCATTGGGTAGTTTTGTCAATTTTTGTACGTGCCCTTGTTGGTAATTATGGCTATTGAAACTTGTAACTATTTTCCCTTCTTTGGTAATACTGGTTTATTCTCCAAACTGGTGATTAAGGCAGAAATGTAAATACCTTACTATGAAATAAAGAAATGGTAATTAAGGACACCATTATATATATGGGAAAAAATATGGCTGTTCTTTCTCATATATGTTACTGTATATGCATGAGGAAGGCTTGCTAAGTTTGAAAACTTATTTGCTAGTCAAAAAGCACCGGCAAAGTATATGGGTGGAGTCTCACCAAAAAGTGAGGAAGAAGCGTTCTTGAGAGGTAAGGGCAAAGACAAACCCAAACAGCATATTACGAAAGGATTAAAAAGAAATAACTATAGATCGGGAGGTCATTAAAGGAGATCACAGTCAAAGGGAGCTCAGAAGCATGACGACAAAGGTAGCCAATCCAAAGAAAGGCAGAAGTTTGACAACAATTGTTACAATTATAGCAATAAAGGCCACATGGCTAAAAATTGTTGGTCTAAGAAAAAGTCTGCAGAAAGTAATACAGCAACTTCCAAGACAGATTCAAAGTGATAATGAGTTGAATGCCGAAGCATCATTTGCTATTGAAGAAGAGGTGGTGCTTATAGTGAATACCTCTCGACAGATTAAATATGAGAAAGATTGGATCATCAACTTCGAGTGTTTGAGTCACATGATCGGTGATCAAGACAAGTTACAAAACATGACAGAGTACAAAGGAAGCCTTGTAGTAGTGAGGGCAAATAACTCGAGGTTGCCAATTGCCCAATATTGGTAAGGCAACTATTGTGCCTGGATATAGTCCTAACAAATTTCCACTTGACGATGTCTACCATGTATCAGGCATGAAGAAAATTTGTTATCAGTGGCACAATTAATGTCATCTGGCCACTATGTCATGTTCAACCCACATAATGTAAAAGTGTATCAAGACATCAAGGTCTCTAGCACACTGATAATAGAAAGATGAAGATTAGAGTTTGTTTGTGTAATGTTAGCAGCGTCTGCTTATGTAGACAAGACTTGAAAGAATGAAACGGTGGATCTGCGACATGCAAGGTTAGGACATGTTGGCTACCACAAGGTGAAAGTGATGATGTAGAAGTAAATGCTCAAGGGTCTTTCTCAACTTGAAGTTAAAACTGACACTGTCTGTGCAGGATGTCAATACAATAAGGCGCATTAGTTGCCGTATAAAGAATCAAAGTTTAGAGCAAAGGCACCATTAGAGTTAGTTCACTCGAAGGTCTTTGGCCACATTAAGCAACCATCATTAGTGGAACGAGATATATGGTCACATTCATTGATGACTTCTTAAGATATGTGTAGAGTTTCTTTACGAAAGGAAAATTCGAAACATTTACAAAATTTACATTATTTAAAGAAACAGTTGAAGGAGAAGCTGGTAGAGAAATCCGATGCTTGCGCACAAACAACGGTGGAGGGTACATTTCAATAAGTTTGAAGAATAACTGTGAGAATGCCGAATATAACATCAGTTCACGTGTGCAAACACGCCGCAACAAAATGGAGTAATAGAGAGAAAGAATTGACATTTTATGGAGATATGTCAAAGCATACTTCATGCTAAGAACGTACCTGGAAGATTTTAGGCTAAGTGTATGAAGACAGCAGCCCATGTCATCAACAGGCTTCCTTAACCAAGACTTGGATTTACTTCACCATTTGAAAAACTGTGGGGTACTAAACCTGCATTTGGTCACTTCCGAGTTTTTGGCTGTATGTGTTACGTGTTCATGCTTAGTCACTTACATAGCAAATTTGACAAAAAGGCAATACGATGTATCTTGTGGGATACGACAGCCAAAGAAAAGGATGGAAGTGTTGCAACCCTACGAGTGGAAAATGTTACACATCATGAAATGTGGTGTTTGATGAAGCATCTTTGTGGTGGTCTTTACAGAAAGAAGACCTATCGGATTCCAAAGAAACAGAAGATCAACTTCAAGAGAAGATGAGGGAGCAGATTGTTAAAGTAAGACCAAGTCCAAAAGCACTTGATGACCTTGAAGATGAGAATGATGACGATTGCATGGCAGCGACAAGTCCTTGACAGATCGGTGTATACCAAAGACCAACATAGGAAGTTGAACCCAGTCATGAAGGTATAATGAGTCCACAAACACTACTTAGAAGGTCAACCAGAGTGAGAAGGCCAAATCCCAGACATGCCAATGCAGTTGTTGTAAAGGAAGAAAGTCTTAAAGAGCCAGAGACTTATGAAGAAGCATCTCATATATCTGAATAGGTAAAAGCTATAAAAATAAGAAATTACCGCATTGGAGCAAAATCAAACTTGAGATCTAATGCCAAAGCCTAAAGAATAAGCCCATCTCTTGTAAATGGATATACAAAATCAAGACATGTCCAAATGGATCAATTGAGAGGTACAAAACTCGACTTGTAGCTTGAGGTTTCTCTCAACAATATGTACTAGACTATGATGAGACGTTTAGTCTGGTGGCAAAAATTACTACCGTGCGTGTCCTTCTTGCACTTGTAACCAGTAAAGACTCAAAACTTTGGCAATGGATATGAAGAATACTTTTTTACAAGGAGAGTTGGATCGAGAGATCTACATGATCCAACAGAAGGGATTTGAGAATAGATCTTATCCAGAATATATGTGTAAATTGAGAAAGACATGTCCCCAATCCTTATGGCTATTGATAAAATAGCTTTTAATATTTGCGTTGTTCTAATTGGCTTGCTTATACTTTAAATACCACCCTTATTTGCCTTAGAGGGTGTTTGGTAGTGGTTCTTACTACTCAGTTCTCACCACAAACTCAGTTATGAACAATAAAAAACTCTCATATGTTACAATAATAATAAAAAAAATTGCTGCAGTTTAAAACTCTCACATGTTACAATAAAAGTGGTTCTCACCACTAGTTCCCATCACCCTTACAAACATCCACTTAGTAGTCATCAATAAGAAGTAGCACAAACAATAAGAAATGTTTTTCAAAGAGATTTTTAAAGAGTAGTCTTGTGAATGTTTTAAATATTATCTCTATAGAATAAAAATGAGTATTAATTTTTTAAGTATTCTAATTTTTTTAAGTGATCTGAATGTATTTACTATTATAATAAAATTATAGTTTTATTGTGTGCCCAACAACGTTCCGTTCAACGTTCCGTCCTTTCTCACACGCCCCCTCACGCCTCGCTGGCGCCGTTGACGTCTCCCGCGTCCTCTGACGTCAGCTCCCTTGGCCGCCATGTTCTCCATCCAAAACGCCGTCGTCTCCGACGTCTTCGCCGTCGCCTTCACCACGTGCGTCGCTCTCTCCACTCTTCGCTTTTGGAAAGAGACGGCTACGCGCGGCTTCCTCGACCAGGTGAGCAAGTCTTGGGTTCTTTTTCTTCTTTTTTTTTTGGGAGAAAAAATTTTTGGTTTTTGATTGATTTTCGCGAGAGAAACCCTTGACTTTTGGACATTGGACTGTTTTGGGAGTAAAATTAGGCACCCATTATTGGCAGGATTAGTCTAAATTGAGCTTCAAATTGTATAATTAGCGATCCCAAATTCTGCTGGCTGCTTTTTTTTTTCCCCAAAGTTTTGAACTTTATTACTAGCTATGCAGAGAATTGAGGGGCTGATGGTAAGGATTTGGGAGGAATCTGGATTTTGCAAATATTGATTCGTTGGTTTGAATTGCTGCTGTTGACCTTGTTGAGAGCTAAGCGTGTATCTTTTACTAGTGTTCTTTAGAGTTCAGAGAGAGGATTTGTATGCTTATGCTCTAATTTTTGGTCTTCATTTCCATGGAAAGAGGAAAAAGACTTTCTTAACCGAATTGTCATCAAATTAGGATCATGGCCCTGTACCTAATTTGGTATTCGATTATGGAACGATTTTACTTATTTGATGTTAAATCAACTGGGTTTTCAGTTTTATGTCGGTCAGAACGGTTCTTTCATGGAGGATTCTTATTTGTTTTTCTTCCATTGTCTAGAAACTAAATAGGAAGCTTGTGCATATAAGCTTTGGCCTAGTTTTCATGCTTTGCTGGCCACTTTTCAGGTAATCATCTCTTGACTGTAAGTGGGAAGGTTTTCAATGACTTCAATCTATCTATGTGTTTCTGATGTTATTTTCATGACAGTTCTGGATCTCTGGGAGCATTGTTAGCAGTGTCTGTTCCAGGAGTCAATATCATACGGATGCTTCTCTTGGGACTTGGAATATGGAAAGATGAAGCTACGGTGAAATCGATGAGCAGATTCGGAGATTACAGGTTAGAAAGTTGAAAGAACTGTTGAAGATATGCTTGTGGGAAATGTATCATATTGACCGATGCATAAGTAGATCTTTCTTACTTGGTTCTTCATAGGCACTTACCGGCATTTTTGTGGCCGGAAATAACTCAAGTACATCATCTAGTTCTTGCACTAAGTTATATGGCTGACCCTATGATATTGTTTCATCTGCTATTCCAGAATAAGGAACTAGCTAGATTTTATTATGCTAGTTCATGCTTGAGAACCAAATTTTTCAGAAAGTGAGCCACCTACAAGCAGAGACTAAGAACTTAACCTTGTTCTGTTTTATTTCATCTAGTATTTATCTATTCACATTTCATATGCGATATCTTAATCTGTCTATAGCTTACTTTGTCCATCAGGGAGCTTCTCAGGGGGCCATTGTACTATGCCACATCGATTACAGTCGCCACTATTATCTATTGGCGAACTAACCCAGTCCTTATTGCGACAATATGCAACCTATGTGCTGGAGATGGTATTTACAAAAGATCTCTTTAGTGGAAGTTCTAGCTTCTCTAATCAAAAATTTACATGAAGAAAATTATTATCTGAGACTTCTTCAGCACAATTTTATTGTTGGTTTTATTCAGACTTCGGACCCTTAGTTGATTCTCTGTTGACCTGATTCAGGTCTGGCGGACGTTGTAGGAAGGCGATTTGGTAGTAGAAAAATTCCATACAACAGAAACAAATCTTTAGCCGGCAGTATTGCAATGGCATCTGCTGGTTTCTTGACATCTGTTGGGTAGCGCTTTCTACCCCTCTTCTTAATCTTCAGTTTTTCAGCTGTATAATCACACCAATAAAGCATCTTCATAATCACGTGTGTTTAGTAATTGTATGTAACATTGTGGCAGGTATATGTACTATTTCTCCTCATTTGGATATCTGGAAGTAAGTTGGGAAATGGTTTTAGGCTTTTTCATTGTTTCTCTTGCCTCAATGCTGGTGGAATCGCTCCCAATAAGCACCGAACTGGATGACAACCTCACAGTTCCCGTGACATCTATGCTGGTGGGAAGTCTTGTATTCTGATATCAGGGATCCTTGCAAATTTGTGTTTGATGCTTGATGCAAGAATGATGAGCTAGTTAGTTTTGGGACCAATCTTTTTTCATTTGGTGTAGATGTTGTCTGTACCTTATCCAAAATCCCGAACTGCTTGTTAGTTTGACTCTTTCTACCAGCAAATTCTCCTCTGTTGTACCTTGTTAAAAAAAAAAAGGTGTATAACGAAACCCTGGCATTCTTTCCTTTAATATATATCAAAATGTACCAAGCTCTTGTGGTTCCTTCATCGACGACAGCGATTAGAAGCGTGATTCTCAGTTTTGGAGGAAATAAGGAAATTGTGTCTAAAATTTTCATTTCATTAAGATGCTCATAATCTGAATCAACACAAGAGATATGCCGTCGGGCAAATGGAACTAATTTACAATCATTGTCCGTTCGTCCTTCAAGAACCACTCTTTGCAGTCGGAAAACTAACCCAGAGAGTGAGAGGAAATAAGACATGGAAACGAGTTCCTCATACAATGTTTCTGAAACATAAGTAGTAGTATAGTACGAGGAGGTAGTGTTGGGAATTTTTTACTGTGGGAAGGCCAGTGACAATGATCGGGAGATGGGGCTAAGCCCATAGCCTCAGGCTATAGAGATCCAAGTCCAAAGAATTGGTATACAAACTAAAGTAGTACTCAAACCAAATCTCATGCACCAGAACTTACAAGCAATGTATACATCTAATAAGATACCAAGTAGCATGTACTTTTGGCCTAATTTAGAAACCCCATCAATCAATACGCCTCTTCTTTTCTAAAGCTGAGACGGGAACTTTGACGTGGTGATGCGGTCACCATTACGCCTCGACGGCGGTAGCGGCGACACTTCTGTTGCAGTATTACTACTGTCCTCACTACTCCCGGCTTGCTTCCTCAATCTCCTAACGCAGGGAAACACCGCGACAAAGCAGATGAAGACGGAGAAGACGGCAAAGAGAGCCAGCATCATAATCTCGCCGTGGAAGGCATACCGCCTGTCCCGCAGGAATTGAAGCTCCTCCTGCTGCTGCGATTGCGGCGTGACGGGCGCTATGGCCGGCGCCATGCCACTACTCATCTCCACCTTTTGGTTCACCCAACAAGTACTTGTGACAAAATGACGCTATTGTTATTATAATATAACAAAACAAGGAACTCTTGAAATTCTGTGGTAATTATTAGCTGCGTGCTAAAGTTTGCCGAGCTTTTTTAATTTCTTATTTTATTTCAGTGGTACTATTTCCCTGCATTGCACAAAGCTATGTAAGGAACCCAATATAGCATCCCATCGGTGCTTGATTGGTTGATCATGTGGGCCATAACTCCAGTGTACTCTATCTGAGCTTGTCATTGTGGGCCAGGCTTTGTTCGGATTGTGACAATGATATTCACTCGGTTTTTTAGTATAGTTTCCGTGTGGGGTACTTCGTTGAAAAATTGTAGTCACGGAGCTAAAAGCAGGAGAAATAATTTGAGGGAGCAAAAACCCACTTTGTACTTCTTAAGGTGCATCTTTCTTTATTACATCTTTGTTTTCAAAACAGTTATGGATTTATGGAAACTCTTTTGCCCCCCACTTTTTTGTTTATCTACTTATTTATTTCTAAAAAACTCTTCCCTTTTTTTAAAGAAAATATATAACAAATTTGTACTTGGCAAATAACTTGTTGGTTTGGGTTTTTGAGTGAGTAATGTTTCCTTAAACAAAACCGTAGTCCGCCGCCATGAACAGAACCTTTCCAGCAACATGATCCTTATTATTCTGTCACCAAAAAAACTCTATTCTAGAGTACTATTATATTTTTAGACTTTAGTTTCATAAGTGAATTTATATCTTAACCTTTTTTTTTTAAAACTTAACCTTAGATTTTGATGTACGGATGTTCAAACTAAGAAATTTGATTTGTAACTTGTTTGAAGTTATTTTACAGGTTTTGTTATTATTAGCATAATAAGAGTTTAATTATTATTCACGTGATTTATTTCTAATTCTACATAAAATTATAATCAGTGTATCTTAAAACAAATTAGAATTTAGAACTAATTTAAGCATTAGAATTTAATTATTTTTCAATATTCCCGGTGTCGTTAAAAGCATATTATGGTACATTTTTTAAGGAACTTACCGGCTATAAATGATGTCAAATTATAGACGTGATCAATGCATTGCTAATTTCTTTACTAGCGGTGCCACTTTGGCATTGTTATTTTTTTTCCCTCGAAGAGATCAATTTCCCACATGACTGTGTTGTAAAACATATAATAACCCTTCCATTTTGTTTTTCTTTTTTTTTTTTGTTTTATATGATAAAAATTTCAAAAAACACTTCCTACGTCATTTTTAAAACACTACTAAATAGGCATCGGACATGGTCGTACCAACTGCATTACCACGCAATTCTTGGTTTTAGCGTGCAAAGTGACTACTATGCAAAGAGTTTCTGATCAACTGATCATTTTGTTCCTCTAGTGCCTTTGTACATACGAAAAGAAATGATCATTGTATAGCAATAAGAACAGAGAACGCTTACAAAATTTCTATAACGTATAAAAAGTTTTACATTATAAGTCAGTTTTGTTTTATGTTATAATATGTGAGAATTCTAAATAGTTAGAATTCAAATCATGTTTAAACCAAGTTTTCAAACAGCTTATAAATGTTATTATTCTAATCATCTCACCAACTTGTCTTGAAAGATGAGTTAACATGGTCATAACGCATAGCTTGGAGATAGATGGATGGATGGGTAAAAGGAAACGATAGTGGTCCCAAAATATTATTAGTTAGAGTTCAGCCTCCGGTATTAAAGAAAACGAAACTAAATAATTAGACAAGACAAAGAACAAGTTGGTTGATACTGGACCGACGAGGCTACGGTGGGGCACCCATTAGGGGTCTTATCCTGATCCAGGATTTTGGCATGTGATAGTGATGCTTATGGAGGAGGTGAAGATGAGAAGAAGTTGGACAAGCGAGTGTTTTGCATTTTAGAGGTAATTATCATAGAGTTTTTGTTTTAACGATTTGTTTTAAAAGCTATCTATTTATTCTTATAAATGTTTGTTTTAAAAACCCTTTAAAAAGTATTTATTTTTTCTATAATATAGTGCTCATGTTTATTTTTATATTAACTATTTATAATACCTGTTTTATTTTTTGTTAATATATGTTTCACTATCTTTGTAATAATGACTATATTCATATTTTGTACAAAAACATTATCAGCCTTTTTAAATTTTAAATCTTATTTTATTGTGACAAATTAGTTGAATTTTTTTTTTGTTTGCTAATTATCATAGAGTTTTTGTTGTTTGATTTCGTTGATCATGTTGGTGAACAATATCATAAGTTACAATCTTCTAAGATGATGATCAATATTTGCATATTCTACACAAATATTTTTGGTAGGGGCAACGTGGGAAAAAATAGTCAAGAGAGCATGAGCATGATTAAACAAATAAGGTAAAATAAATAAAGAAATGTAGAATTTTATAGAGCACAAAATACACTCTTTGATTTCCTATACAAAATTAAAAAAAAAAAAACGTTCAGGCAGGACGCTCGTCTAATCTTATTTGTGGATGTTTCTACCCCTGGTTATCGGTCTTTCAAAACTTTAATCTTATTTAATTAACATAAACTTGTAATCTTTATATTTACGTTATCTCTTTGCTTGAGAAAATTATATAATCAAATAAATTATAATTTTTAAAAATGAATATTGATATTTAAATATTTGTCATTCATGTTTCTTTTTATATTGGCCCTACATAATAACTCATTTCGGCCTACATATTTAGAAAGGGTGTTTTTTTTTTTTTTAGTGGAGTAGGTGGGGTGGGGCGCGGTAGGAAAGGAACCCAAGGGGGTAGAAAGGGTGATTTAGAAAAGAAAAATCTAGAGAAAAATAATTAATAAATTCCATGTTTATTAAATAAATATTTTATTTATTATTTAAAATATTATTGAGTTAATCTCCCAAATTATTCTTGAGGTTTACTCTCAGTCCAACTTCAGTCCCTAATCTATTATTTTGTTTTAATTTTGGTCCCTCTATTACTTAAGTGTTAAATATTTAACAAAAAAATTATTAAAATATCCAACTTTAATTCATAATCTATTATTTTGTTTCACTTTTGATACTCAATTTGGTAATCCATTAAAAGAAAAAAGGTTTTTTGTTTACAATTTTTTGTTTATCTTACATATATAAAAGGCGCTAAACGCCTGTTGCTCCATGCTTTATTTTACCTGCTGTTTGGCTGAGTAGTGGGAACCACAGTTCCCACCACAAACTCAGTTATAAACAGTGTAAAGCTCTCACATGCTACAACAACAATAAAAAAACCACTACAGTATAAAACTTTGATATGCTACAATAAAAGTGGTTCTAACCATTGGTTCCCTCCACCTTTCCAAACACCCTCTTAGTTTTTTTTTTCTTTTTAGTTTTTCCTTTTCTTTTATTTTTTTTTCCTTTTTCACCCTGTTTTTGCTTTTCACATTTTTAACCTTTTCCATTCTTACTTTTGTTTTGTTCTTTTCCATTTATTTATTTTTGGTTCTCCTTTCCTTTTTTTTTTTTTTTTTTTTTGTATGTTAGTGCTTCATTTTTATTTTCCATCACCTTTGTGCTCCTTTTTGTTGGTTTCCCTTATAGTATCTTATATATTTTCAGATTTATTTTATTTTTCTTTCTTTTTTTATTTTAATATTTAAATATTTCTCTTCCTACATTTTTTTCTAACAATAACACTTTTAACTACTACAATGGATTCTTATATGCTTAAAACCTATCATGGAAAGTTTCCACGATGATTTTTAATCCTAATCCAACATCATAGTATTATTTTCAAGATTCCACGGCGGTTTTTTTTTAAAGGTTAACATAACATGACTTTTTTTAAAATGTTGTGGTAGCTCTTTTAAAAAAAATACAAAAATATAGTTTTCTCATGGGTGGCAAATCCTGTTTATTACAAACCAAATTAATACACTAAATAACATAAACCTAGTCTATATATTAACTCAAAACATAATAAAGAACTCAGATTACAAAATATGAACTAAACAACATTAGATTACAAATTAATTAACTAAAAATGAAACACACATATAAATTCAAACTAAAACTAAATAATTACAAACTAAATAATTGAAAAAACTAAAAATCAAATACGTAAATAACAATAATAATAATAATAATAATAATAATAATAATAATAATAAAGTATTGATGCACTAACAGGATCGAGGAAGGCGATGCAAGCGTGTGATGGAGAAGGCGGCAAGTTGCATAGGAGACGGAGGCGCAGGTGACGCGCTACGCGAGCTAGAGGATGACAATGAGCAGTGAGAGGTAGAGGACAATGATGGAGTGTACGAGGGAGAGTGAGAGAGAGAGAGAGAGAGAAGGAAAGAAAAAAGGAATAGGGTGGAGCAATGACGACGAGGTTGACAGTAGGAGAGTGATGAGTGGACAACAATGAGGGGGTGGTGATCGGTAGTCGGAGGCAGCAATAGTTTTAGAGGGAGAAATATGTAGAATTCGTGGGTTAGTCAGAGATAGATGGTCAGAGATAAAGAGAGAGGGTGAGTGGAGGCTTCGAAACTTCAGGCGGGATTTTAAAATTTTCAGAAAAAGGAACAGTGGAGGGTTTAAAATTTTGGGCGAGATCTTAAACTTTTCAACGAGAGGCTTTCACGATCGTTTTTTTATTATTTTTGAAAAAAAAATTATCGTGGGATCCTAATTTGGAAAAACCAAAAAATAGACCAAAAAAACCATCATAGAATCAATAGACATCAACCCAGTTCAGTTATTTTAAACATTATTGATATCCTGTAAGGCTATGTAGCACAAAAATGTTAGTTGCTAGATGGATTTGAGCCCATCTTCTTGTATGTTGATCATTTAGCAAGCCAATACCTTAAGCCATCTCAGCAGCTTAGCGGCAGAACGGTTGGCTGTTAACTGAATAGTCATAGGTTCAAATCCTACTTGAAAATCTTTCGTCTATCCTAGAAGTTGACAATAAAAAATGACTAGCAGTAGCCTAAGTAAGAGCATCAAAACTTGCACAAGTCCAAAACTCTTGGATCTCTTTCGAGCAAATGATACGAAGGTTCAAGGCTGGCAACTCGTAGAACATCTCCTTTCGGCTTGAAAGAATCTTAGGAGACATCAAAACTTGATTACGAATAGCGGGTGAAATTGAATCTTCAGCTTTGGAGATAGAGACAGTTGGCAAGTTCAGTTGCTTAGATTTCCTTCATTTTTAGCGTTTTCGCCTGCCTGCTACTCTAACTAAAGTTGAAACTCTTTTTTAAACTTCTTTTAGTTAGCTTCAGAGTAAAGTCCCGTTTAGAAAGATAGAAGTCCCGTTCTCTCGCCTTGGATTAGGATGAAAGAAATTAGAGTGAATGGAATATGTAGGCGTAGGCGGTGGTAAACTTTTCTTTTCGGTGGTAGAAGGGAAGCTCGTTAGGTTAGCTTATCCGGTAAGAAAAAGTGCAAGGTTTGATGTTGGTTTTTCAGATTCCTCGTCCGTGCGTCGTTTTTAATAGAATGAAATGATGGTTTTTCAAGAACTACCGTGGAAAATTCAGTTGTTTACTAACAAATTTATTGTAGTGTATTTGCCTCATAATACTATTCCCTTTAATATATTCATAAAATATTTTCCATCTATGTCCTTGGCATGGACGTAAATTTCAATGAAATTTTAAAAATTTTAAGGTGCCGAAATATTTTTCTATTGTAATATTTTTTTTAGCAAAATATCGTAAAAATATTGATAAATATCGATAGAAATATCAATATCGAAAGACTTGTAGTGTATTTTGTACAAAATGTCAAAATATATCATAAAAATTTCAATCAAATTTTGTTCATGTTGGAAAGTATAAAATTTTATTTTTTTTTCTTTAAATAATCTATCAGTATTTTATACTTTTTATGAATGAATATTTCTATGAGTTTATAATCAATGAATTTAGGATCCAATTATAACAGATCTTCTAATGGGACTTCTCGTACTTATTATACATACAATCAGGGCTTTGAAAAGTATGATGGTTATAGAATTTTTAATTATCCTCATCTGAGCATACTGGCACCATTTCAGTCAGACTCCAATTTATTGAAATACAATAAGAAGAAGTCAAGAAACCTCTATGTGGTATATTCATAACTATATTCAAGATTACTCAAATAATATGCCATGACACCAATATTGTTTGAATCAAGATGGAATCTCGCCTATGTTTGAGCCTCACAAAACTTCCTCTTATTCTTGACAAATCTATTATATATAGAGTTTATTATGTAAATCATTTTTATTTATGCTTCTTTTTAATGTTTATTGCATCTTAAAACATTAAAGATATATTTAATATAAAATTTTGGTAATTTTTGTCGAAATTTCTACCAATGTCGATATTTTTTCTGAAATTTCTATAAAATTAAAATATCAATATTTTCACCTATCGATATTTTTATCCTTGGTCCCTGCTCAAATATTTTTAAGTGCCATTCCCAACTGTTATTATCTCATAATATTTCCAAATTAATTTTTTTAAAAAAAAATTGTCTTATTTGCCTATATATACTTACACTTTTTGTCACATATATACATTCAATGAAATGTGGCATTTATTGTCACCTTGATTTTACTTTTCACACATCATTTCTTAAATCATCCCTTTTGCTTGTTAAACCCCTTTCAAAATAGCAAAAAAATCCTTACATCTAAATCAATTTTTTTTCCATTTTTTCTTTTTCTATCTTCCAACGCAACCAACCAAACATAATCTCTTTCGGAGAAAATTTCCTACGTACAAAGTAGTTATGAATGTCATGAATTGTATAAACAAGAATAAATCATTGATGCTACCCCAATGGCAATCGTAAACCATCGTTTCTACAATGGCCTTTCACGTTCAAAGACTTTGGACAATTGAATATGTGGCTTCATCAAACCATATTAGGAATCTAATAAAATTATCGCAACATCACATTAGCAAATAAATACTTTATTATGCAAACTTTATTTAAGTCATGGTTGGTTTTTCTTTTCCTGCAACTGTTTTCAATTTCTTTTCGTTCCTCCAAAGAACAAACGAGAATTTTCATTTCAATCGGGTTCAATGATTTAAAAAAATTGAAAAAAAATGAGAATTTTGAAGAAAAATAAACCACTTACTTTTTTATTGAGAGGCTCTTCGTAATCCATCTCTTTTTTAAGAAAAAATAGGGTACAATAATTTATTTTTAAGATGGTGTGTGATCAGTATTTATTTAAAATACTTTTGTCACTAAAGGTAATTTTATCAATGGGCAATATAGTAATAAGATATTTTATAAAAAATGTGTAAAAAGTAGAATGTAGGGTGTTAATAGACCCTCCTAATGAAAATGCATGTTCTGATTAAAATGTTCATTTTGATCCATTTGCTTTCTAATTATTTTTTTAAATCCTAAATTTTTTCATCAAACTACTCAGAAAATAATAAATGAGTAAACTAAACTTTAGAATAAATTTCGAGGCATTATTATGTATACTAAAGAAGGCACTAAAACATTATAGTTTGTACATTGTATTTCCTTCTCTGTCCTTAGGTTTGCTATGTCCTTTTTGCCCCTATTTGTTTGTTTCCCTGGCAATTGCTTTTTAGTTATTTTAATTCCTGTCTCATATTACGTACACACCCTCAGTTCAGTTTTACTGTCTCCCTTTTTGTCCTGGCTTTTTTGTCATTTCAAACAAAAAACCCAACTCTCTTACATCACTACCTAGTCGCCCTCACTTCTTCCTTCTTCCATCTCCTCCTTCCTTTTTCTTGCCAAAAAAAAACCCTAAGATCTTACATCACTACCATAGCCGGATCCGCTCTTATTTTTTTATTTTTCTATTGTGTTATTTTAGTATCTTTAGTTAGTTTCTTGTTTTTTAACTTGAAATTTGAAATTTTTAGTTCACTTTTTGTTTGATCTATGACTCATATCTTTTTTGGATTTTTTCAATTTGAAATTTGAATTTTTTTATTTTTTGTTTGGTCAATGACTCGTGTCTTTTATTTTTTTTTTCTTTTATTGTCGCAATTTTTTAGTCAGTTTGTTATTTTGTTCAGAAGTTATTTTCTTTAGAAGCATATCTTTGTTGGGTTGGTTGGATGTTCATTGAGAAGGGTTTGCTCTAGTTATGTAGGTATTTTACTTAACTAATATTTGGCTTGCATTTATAATATTGGTGATGATCTGTGATGTTTAGATTGATGATCTGTCTTCTAAAGTTGATGATCTATGCCATTTATTAAGTTTTTGATATTATAAATTTTGATGCATTTGGTTAAAAGAAATAAAAAAAAGTATTTAATGAATTGCTAATTTTGCATGCATTACAAAAAAAAAAAAAAAAAGAAGGCAAAATTTTTTTTGAAAATTCTATTATAGTAGATTCAGGTTTCTTTATTTATTATTCCATTTTATTTTATTGGAAACAATTGAATGAAATATGGCTTTATTACTTTAGTTTTATCTTTTTCTTTTTTATTTTAATATCTACCTTTTAGAAATTGATAAACATATGCTGATTTTTTTGGTGTACTGAAATTATTTTATTGGGTTGCCAACTTGTCTTATTATTACTCCTTGATATTCTTTAATTCTGTTTCTTTTTTTTTTTTTTTTTTTTTTTTGCTCTATGAATATTGCTCTTTCACATCATTTGCTTATGAATATATTTTTTTCTCCATGTTTCACTTCCTCTAAGTTCATTTACTCTTCTCCGTAATTCATTTACTATATTGTCTTCTTCACTACCTTCATTCACCTTCTTTGTTGACATTTGCGTGGCTGGTACTTTGTTGTTTAAGCAAGTTCTGAAAGAGTTCCAAGTACTATAAATTTTTACTCTGTATAACCTCTTCTATGTTAATTTGTGATGGCAAATTACATTAATACCTATGTCATCTGATAATAAATTCCTCTATTATTTATTACTGTCTACTTTTGATATTTATGTATTCTTTTTTGTTTTGAAATTTATTATGTCTTCTTTTTTTTTTTGAAGTATTTGTTGATACATGATTTTGTTCTTATATTAATAAATGTCATCAATCTGTACTAAATCTTAATATAGTGTTTTGATGTCTATTTTTGCTTTTTATAAATAAATAATAGCTATATGTACTTATTGTTAGTCTGTTTTTATGAGTTTAGTATTTTGTTATAGTTTAAAATAAGTGTTATATATCTTTTTTAGTATTGATTCTGTGTTTATTTCTTTTATGACTGTATATATAAATATGTTGTATTTTACATTCGATTATATTTTTTATATGACGATGATGATTATATATTTTTGACACGAGTTTTGTATAAAAAGTAATTTTATATTTATACACATATATCTCTATATATAAAATAATTATGTAGTGTAGAACATTTTCAAGTTTTTATATAACATAAATATTCTCTGGAGCAGCGCGTAGATTTTCGAGCAGTTCATAGCAGGAACCGTGCGCTCGCAACTGCGTGTACTTATAACTAGTGTAAGGGTAAAGGTTGAGCGTGGAGGGTCTTGTACCGTAGAACTTCTGAAGGCTTTTCGTAGATGGGGAGCTATGGTAGTTACTACTAATTGTTACCATTACCAAAAAAAAAAAAAAAAAAACTACTAACTGTTGGATAAATGTTTTTGGCTGTGCCACGACAAATAGTCCGAATAAAATGCTTGATGAAGATAATGTTTGAAAGGCAAGATTATGTATGCATGGTTATAATGCTAATATTATAAAGCTATAACAGGCAAGTACCAAAATTAAATAGAGTTCCTATTCAAAGGTGGCCACAAACTTATTCATGGAAAATAAAAAATAGCTAGTAAGATCAAAGATTGTGAAATGTTATTCTTCTAGTGTTTTTATTTACCAAATAGATAATAATAATTTATGAAAATAATTTTACAAAGCATCATGAGCGCACACAAAATTAAAAAAAAATACATTATGTAGAATTTTTACAAATTTTTTTTACATAACCGGCATATGCCAATAGTTGGAAATTGTTTTTCATCATTTTAGAAGTATACGAAAAAGACGGCAGTGATGTATAATTTTTTTTTCCAAAAAAATAATAATATTACTCCTCCATAGAATTCAAACATGGATAAGAATTAAATGATTAATCCAATTAAAAAAATGAACACATGATGATTGGTCTTTGGTTATAATTTTTTTCCGAACGATTCTTTATAAATGTTCAAGCATATGCGTCACTTCTTATCTTAATGGAAACATTGATACTTATTTACAATAAATACACTTTGCTTATCTATATTAGTATAAAAACCTCTTATTTACAATAGAGAGCCGGTTGGTATTGCTTTTAAATGCTGTGGTTAGCTTTTGTAATCACTTATAGCAGTTTGGCGTGTTTAGTAAACCCAGCTTTTGAAAAATTGCTTCTAAAAATCACCGCCTTGTAGGAAAAATTAAGCAGGCCAGTGTTGCTTTTTTATAGCAACTTTTGAGTTTTTAATGTAAAATTATTAACTAACCTTAACAGTAATACATAATTTCCAATATACCTATGTTTTATAACAAATTAAAATAAACCAAATAACACATTAAAAAATGAATT